>JACEVL010000670.1:0-107500 GCA_020284085.1 Aporrectodea caliginosa
CATGACACTGAACTGTGTATGTTGGACCGATTCCAAAAACGTTACAAAGCCACTAACTCCTACAGCTCCACCTCTATAAAACATAGGCTACAAAGCACTCAAGCCATTTTTTTTACTTTTTTCTTTTTTCTACTAAGGGCTCTTTACATCCAAGTGAATGTATATCGAGCAAGTCCCTTTTCTACCCTTGCTTGGCACTGATCAATCTTTTTCTCGAGGCGCCGTACATTAAAATCGCCAGGTACTATGTTTTTGTCTATAAATTCGACACAGTTTATAACGCTTCTAGGGGCATCTTTAAGCTCATATTTGCCGTCAGTATAGGAATCTACTGCATTGTCGAGAAACTTTAGAGCTAAGGAATGCTGTCGCTCAGTAATTTTCTCATCTTCTAAATCCAGATCGAGGAAATATGATAACAAAAGGTAGTCTGCCCACACCGGAGTCATCTCCCGAGCTTGCTGTTGTTCTTTTGTTAATATTTCCTCTTCAAAATCCTCATCAATATGAAAGCCTGGCTTCTTTTCTAAATTCTCATAAGGCAAAAGACCTAACTCATAATAAGTATCAAAGGCTGTATCCTTCATTTTTCTTTTTCTAACAGGATTATTGGTTGTCTGAGCCTCCAGCATTAACTTATCTTCGAATGCCTGCCATTCTTCCTCCGTCATCTCAGGTCCTGGCGGCGTCCAAGCATTAAGAAATAATACCTTCTCGTCCCGATTCATCGCATCATACAACTCAAACTCATCATGTTTTGCACCAAATGCAAAATCAAGAAGCTTTTCATGCTCTTCCAACTCTTGTTGCTGCTGCTCCATCTTTGCGATATTTTATCACAATACTCAAACATATTTTTTTCTTTAATTGATTGATTTTTAAAAAAAATTATGCTTGAGCCCAAGAAACAATTGCCTGGAAGGTCGCCGTTTGAGTTATAGGCCTTCCAAGAGGGCGTTGGCCTAAGGGTTTATAGGCCAAATAGAGTCTTATAGGCCCTGCCCTATTGGGAAATTGCGGGGGAGGTCACCGTTTTGGGTTATAGGGCCTTCCAGGAGGGGTTGGACTAAGGGTTTATAGGGTAAAATGGTGTCTTATTGACGTTGTTCGGACTAAGGGTTTATAGGGTAAATAGAGTCTTACCCTGCCTCCAAATTGGTAAAATGTATTCTACTACCCCATATGAGAAATGTGTCTTTGTTGAACTGGTCCACTACCTTGATCTTCACTCTCTAATGCCTCCTCTTCAGTCTGGATTTATTAAATTCCACTCGACAGAATCTCTTATGGTGAGTCTTCTAGCAGATATACTTCATGATGTGGACCATAGCCATATCATTCTGCTCTCCCTTTATGACATTTGTGCCGCTTTTGACACTGTTGATCACACCATCCTCTTAGACCTGCTGCCTAGATCGTCTGGGATTGTTGATTTTGCTCTTCTTTGGTTCCATTCATTCCTTACCTTCATGGCCCTGCCGTCACAGCCGCTGCTATTGTTGAACACATTCTAGAGGTTTCAGCTGCTCTTGATCGAAGGTTATCCGCTTATCGCCTTCGTCTAAACCAAGACAAGACCAAGGACATTTTGCTACGCAGCCGTGCCAAGCTTGCCAAGATAGACACCGAGTCCCTTCGACTCGGCGTCATTCTTACGTACCCCAATGTACACTTTTCTTCTTTCTCTTTGCGTGATCTTTGATCAATTCTCGATCCTGTTCTATCTCTGTCTGATCATATCAATGTTGTTTCCCGCTCATGTTTCTACTTAAGCGCCCCTTAAAATCAGAGGTGCTCCAAAACGAGGAAGTATCTTCACTGACAAAAAGAAAGGTTTTCAGGCGCTTGAGGAACTGGTCAGAGTAAAGAGAAAGGAAGTTAGTCCTAAGGGACTGAGGCAGTAGGTTCCAGCTGGAGGGTCAGCACAAACGAAACTCCTAGACTGGGCCATAGAGGTAAGCATTCCAGGGACAACCAAGTGGCTATAAGCCACCGAAAACAGAAGGGAGCGAAGGCCATGGAGAGCATAAACTGAAGTACAACAAGCCTCGAGACAGTGACAGAAAGAGGACAGGATCGAAAATTAATCCAAGATCACATGTCATTAGCATATTGGTGGACGAGGACATAGAGTGGACCAAGAACCCCGGCTAGATCCGAAGTGTACTAGATAAACCGAAGGGTAACAATGACAGAGTCCTCAGGTAAGCCATAAGATAAGTGGACAAAGGGACAGCGGGTAGGACCGAAAACTACAGAAACAGTGTGATCCGTGAGGAATGAATGGAACCAAAGAAGAGCAGTCAACAAATCATAGGACTAAGTGCGCATTCAGCTGAAATGACAACACAATCAATGAAAAATTGCAAAAAATATGCAAAAACTGTAAAAACATATTAAAACAAAATGTAATGTTAAACAACAATGTACCGTTAGAAAGGCGGTTCAGAGCTGAATCAAATGACATACTATGGGTTAAAATATTTAAAAAAGTTATTAGTGATTAACCGTTTTCAGACTTAGCGACATGTCGCGAACCAGAGGATATGGTAAAAAGTTAATAACTTCTACAAATATGGGCATATTCTGAAAATTAATACATCGTTTTATTCAGTATTTAATAGCTCTATCCAACGCTATATTGAAAGACACATAATTAGTTTTCAATTAAAATATTTTACAAGAAAACCTGCAATTTCCTCGAAAAAATGCCATTTTTCGTAACTTTGGCCCTCTGGTGGGGGCGGAAGACATTAATATTTTTAAAAACTTTTTCCACATTTTTTGACCCCATACCATTGGGCAACTTTTGGTTGCTATTACTTTTTTAAATTCTAATTTTCGCTATTTTCACTCCACCCTACTAGACAGCGATTATTATAGCAAAGAGAAATATTCTTTAGTTATTGCATCATCTGAACATGTTTTAGAGGTGTCTAATGACATTCGACAGTTATTAATTTTATTTAATATAACGACAGTTTGCATAATGCCAAAAACAATTACAACAGTGTGGAACGTAGTTTAACGACAATGTATGGCTGCTTAATTGCCTTTACCGTCTTCCGAGTTTTCTGTTTTTTCTTCTTATTTCTTCTTATTTATATTTTCCGGATTCTTGGATTTGAATGGTCTGGCTCTTGTTCTCTTTTCTGTTCTATTTTCTGGGCACCGCTGCCGATATTAAAAGTTTACAAATGTCATTTTGCTTTTATATTTACATTTTTTTCTGATTCTCACTCTGCTTTCGTATAAGTTGTTTCTTTTTTCAGCTGTTCTTGTTTGACATGCTTGATCTTTTTAGTTATTTTACCTCCTTTCCTTTGACAGAGCCAAAAATATCGTTTAGTAAGACTTAGGCCTACACATGGCGCTGAAGAATAAAATAAGAGGAACTAACAGTGATAGGAATACGAACCATTCTTTATTGTGATTAGCATCATATGACACCATAAGACTTTTAAAACTGTTGGAATCCTAAAGTCGCTTGGATTTCGTGAGG
Organism: Aporrectodea caliginosa; assembly: GCA_020284085.1. Classification (NCBI taxonomy): domain Eukaryota; kingdom Metazoa; phylum Annelida; class Clitellata; order Crassiclitellata; family Lumbricidae; genus Aporrectodea; species Aporrectodea caliginosa. Next base: position 3,503 of record JACEVL010000670.1, read on the forward strand.
TCGACGACAACGGTCCTAAAATGTTGAAAAGCACTGAAAACAAAATGATGTCCTTACATACCTCAAAAACCGTTGCAAGTGACGTTATAAATGCAGCGTAGAGCTAAAAGGCGGATGTCTGGGCGACTTGGTTCTGGCAGGGTTACATTCGACGTTAACGGCACTCACAGTCACAAGATGTCGATTAATACATGAAACTAAAACTCGACGAGAAATCACTTCGACACAGGCCGCACTCTAGTAGTGCCAGACCCAAGCCTGGAGAAAGGAGGAGGACGTCATTTATTCGTCTCTGTCAAGGGCCCGTGGCGCTTTGGATAACATCTGGCACAGAGACCGAGAGGTACCGAGTTCGAGCCCCCGTTGGGCGGATATGCTTTGTAGGCTGCTATTAGCGCCGTTGTATTGCAAGTTGTCTGTTCTGTTAGTAGTTAAGATTTCAATTGCATAACATGTAAATGTACAGCGCAGTGCGTTTGTCAAGCGCTTAATAAAGAAAAGATATTATTATTATTATTATTATTATTATTATTATTATTATTATTATTATTATTATTATTATTATTATTATTATTATTATTATTATTATTATTATTATTATTATTATTATTATTTAAGGTGTCGTTAAACAGTAACTAGCTGACAATGAAAATTTTGTCTTTCCTGTAAAAAGTCATGGCTAGAAGGAAGAGGAAGAGCAGGAGCAGGAGCAGAAAGAAGGAAGAGGAGCAGAAGGAGCAGAAGGAGGAGGAGGAAGAGGAAGAAACCTTGCGACTGGCACTACCAGTACGGACATGCAGTTCATTTATCAACAACGTTTTTCTGACGGAATATATTTACGTCAACGGCGTTTGTAACTATAATATGATGTCGTTAAACAATGGATTACAGTACTATTACTTTATAGCCTACGGTTAGAGGCGAGGCTTAGACACCTTTAAATCGGGGTTTCAAAGCTATTTATTATTAATCAGTTTCGTTCAAACGCCAATCACCCTCATCAGTTTCATTCAGTCGCTAATAATAGTCCGAGCGGTAACTACATTTTCACTGTAAACCCTGGAAAAAAACTGATGACAAGCTAAATTTAGTTTTTTCATATACATATTTGTGTATAGATATTGCAAAACTAGATACACAGGTCAATATCAATTTGTGTAGTTTTAGGAAGCAAATCAGTAGAGAACTATGGTATTTGGCGGTAGCGCACTAATTAATCACCGTTTTACGAATTATAAGCGGAATCGAAGTCGTATGCGCATGCGCGGTGGGTCGGGTCACTTAATTGTGCTAAGTCGATGTAAACATACAACATGCGAGTCGTGCTTACAAAGTGACAAATATGAAATTTAATCGATTGAAATTTTAATTTTTTGATATGCCAGCTCATTTTGTTTTAATAAGTTGTAGGAACGGCGAATACCCACTGAAACTTTGGAAGAGCAGTTCTGTGTAATGTTTAATTTGTTACTGCTCACTGCATAATTATGCGAGCCGCCGTTCAGACTGTTTACTTTCCCTTCGGAAAGTAAACATAATGCAGACGACAGAAGAGGGTGGATCAAACTGGTGGGTTGAGATGTCGGTAAATGTACAGCCCTATTAAAAGGGTTATGTCATTGAATATACTGGGCATCAAGATTACCGAAAAGTTTGGTTTTCCACTATATTCAAAGACTTTGCATTCGGGCCAAGCAATCTCTCCATAATAGGCGACAGGATCCAGCGCCTCTCCATAGGCGACAGGATCCAGCGCCTCTCCATAGGCGACAGGATCCAGCGCCTCTCCATAGGCGACATCATCCAGCGCCTCTCCATAGGCGACAGGATCCAGCGCCTCTCCATAGGCGACGGGATCCAGCGCCTCTCCATAGGCGACTTCATCCAGCGCCTCTCCATAGGCGACAAGATCCAGCGCCTCTCCATAGGCGACATCATCCAGCGCCTCTCCATAGGCGACAGAATCCAGCGCCTCTCCATAGGCGACATCATCCAGCGCCTCTCCATAGGCAACATGATCCAGCGCCTCTCCATAGGCGACATGATCCAGCGCCTCTCCATAGGCGACATCATCCAGCGCTCTCCATAGGCGACATCATCCAGCGCCTCTCCATAGGCTACAAGATCCAGCGCCTCTCCATAGGCGACAGAATCCAGCGCCTCTCCATAGGCGACATGATCCAGCGCCTCTCCATAGGCGACAGGATCCAGCGCCTCTCCATAGGCGACAAGATCCAGCGCCTCTCCATAGGCGACAGAATCCAACGCCTCTCCATAGGCAACATGATCCAGCGTCTCTCCATAGGCGACAGGATCCAATGCCTCTCCATAGGCAACATGATCCAGCGCCTCTCCATAGGCGACAGGATCCAATGCCTCTCTATAGGCGACATGATCCAGCGCCTCTCCATAGGCGACAGAATCCAACGCCTCTCCATAGGCAACATGATCCAGCGCCTCTCCATAGGCGACAGGATCCAATGCCTCTCCATAGGCGACAGGATCCAGCGCCTCCATAGGCAGATATCATCATGCGCCGCTCCATGGGCGACAGGATCCAACGCCTCTCCATAGGCGACAGGATCCAACGCCTCTCCATAGGCGACAGGATCCAGCGCGTCTCCATAGGCGACAGGATCCAGCGCCTCTCCATAGGCGACATGATCCAGCGCCTCTCCATAGGCGACAGGATCCAGCGCCTCTCCATAGGCGACATGATCCAGCGCCTCTCCATAGGCGACAGAATCCAACGCCTCTCCATAGGCAACATGATCCAGCGCCTCTCCATAGGCGACAGGATCCAATGCCTCTCCATAGGCGACAGGATCCAGCGCCTCTCCATAGGCAGCTATCATCATGCGCCGCTCCATGGGCGACAGGATCCAACGCCTTTCCATAGGCGACATCATCCAGCGCCTCTCCATAGGCAGACATCATCAAGCGCCGCTCCATCATAGGCGATGTTATCCAGGGCTTTACCATCGGGTACGCCATTCAGAGAGCTGCGACTCAGTGTTTATGTCGGTGGATCCGGCACCTTAGAACAATGGCCGTGGATAGGCTACTTTTGGCACCCCGGAACAGAAGCCTTTAGACCTTGCAACAGAGGCATAGGAATCTGTTAAATCGAGTATCGTTTCTGTCGCTCGTGACTTCAGCCTCTTCAACGGCAGAAAAGTTGTCTTCACTGGCATGATTCTTTATTTGGTCGTGGCAATGGATAAACTAGAAATGTTATAAAATTGGTAATGTTCATCAACGGTCCAGGCGTTCATGATGTCCGTGTGAATTGGGTTCGGCATTTCTACCTCATTGACCTCAGTAGGGTCAGATCATGACAGAAAACCGGCCTCAGCAGAAGTGTCAGTTGATACCTTTTCCTGGAAAAGATGAGCATCCGAAGGCAGCGCTGGAAGCTTACCCCGATGTTCAGGTTGGTAAAATATTTTGATTGTCTTCAAGGCCGTATAATACTTCACGTTGTAAGTAAGCAGTCTACATGTAAATGTCAATCAATGAATCAGCCGTTTATTGAATCAACAACAGCACAATTAATTAACAACCAAGTCATTTTTTTTAAGAATGTTAATCTGCTGATGCCGTCAACAGGACAGCCCTAAAGGATAAAATAATCCGCTATTACAGGGCTGCCCCTTTTCCGTGTTACATTTACTGATGGCAAGACGATTTTTATGATCATAATTATAGTCATAGAAAATTCAACTTAAATAACAATGTTCGGGCTAAATCATAGCCAAACAACTAAATAACAAAACATTGCAGTACAAGATTTAAAACAAGCATTTAGCAAACAAAATCAAAACGAAAACAGATTATAATGTTCACAGTTGTACATTATAAACAATCTTAAGTAAGGTACTTCGAGTTAGTGAAACGATTTTCCCCCTTAATCCAACTTCCAATTTAAATTTTACGATATAAAATAATTTACCAACCTAAACTACGGGTTTACTCTTTAATGAACCATCAAACAACTTAGTAGTACGACAAATAATCTATTTCTTATTAAATTTTAATGAAAACAAAAAAGAAATTTCTTACTAGAATCTTCGCTTCTGTGGTCGCATAGTGACTATAGTCTGTTAGTGTTGCTGTTTTCTTGCTATCTGCACTTGCTTAAAACGTCGACCGTTTTGATATTCTTCTTCAATCGATGATTTCTTGCTTATTCGAAGGTTTCAAACGTCGACCGTGTAGAAATTTCTTTAGAGCGTAGACCAAAGGTTTTCACTTATTAAAATATTTTGAAATGTTGGGCTGTCTTGGCTTCGTAGTTCTCTCGTGAAATGTGAAATGTTCACCATGACGACTTCTATCGAAAGATGACGTAAAGACAAAAGACCCAGTGATGGCATCATCATAAGAATAGTTGCCATGAGAACGCAAAATGACGAATTCATAATGAGAAGATTATTTTTTAGTAAGTAAGTATGTATGTATATATGTATGTATGTATGTATGTATGTATGTATGTATGTATGTATGTATGTATGTATGTATGTATGTATGTATGTATGTATGCATGTATGCATGTATGCATGTATGCATGTATGTATGTTCTCCTACAATTGCCCAATCCAACAGTAATAATAATAATAATATTCATCTTTAATTAATTCAGACTGAGAAGTAGGGCCAACGCAGTATAATTACACAGTCATAGCATGAATGGACATTGATTACAAGTTATTACAGGAGTCGAATTTAACTGTATGGCAGCAATGCAAGGCACCATCACGTCATACTGCTCATTTTACCAACGAAACCTAGCGAATGACAGGTTCAGTTGACCATAGGGATGGTAGCGAGTATCGAACCCGCTTTAAAATATTAATGTTACCGTTCATCTATCGTTCCCCCTCCCCAGTAATAATGAAAGCATGTAAGATAAAGTAACTTATGATGTTGTTTAACTGCTAGCAAAAGCATTTCTTTTCCCCTTGTTGAAGAATATCTCAGCTGGAAGGCCGAACAACTGTTGCGATGAAAACAGTTGGTGGAAAACGGTATACCCTTGGACAGGCGAGAGCAAAGAAGGACAAACCATACAAGGACACAAAGACTGTGTTTCACTGTTCATTGTATGGCTCATTCTTGTGCATTCGCGATGGTAGCACATGTTGGGCCAACTACCACTGTAAAGTGACATTCTAGCGCTAAAACATTAGCTAGCTATCAGAAACTTTTACTTATAATATCAGACTTCTCATCAGAGACAGTAATTCTGAAATTAGTGATTTTAGCCCAGGTGCTTAGGGTTACGGGCGTTTTCGCACAGGGTTCTAGGGTTATCTCACTTCCACTATGGGAGCTCAGGAGCGAAAGGATTAGAGCGAAGCCTCGTTGGTTATGGTGTAAACTAATACAGATGTCATTAAATACGTTAGGCGTGACCAAAACATATAGCCTCAAGTGAATCCGTTTAAAAGGTGTTTAGTATTCACCACTAATACTAGCTTGCTTTATCATCATACCATTTTTCTTATTTTGAATAACACATGGCGTCGTGCATTTCATACAGTGAACCGTGAAACTAAATACGGTCCGAGGATCGCGAGTGTAACGTCATCTTGTGGCACAATTGTCGTTGAAGTCGACAGAAATTATTTTTAGCACTTTTCAGCGTTATATCATATAAAACAGTTCTAATAGCTCCTCTGCTTTTGCTCATAGTAAATTTAGTCCCGGGCGCCGCCGTTCTCTCTCATCCGCTTTCGTCGCTCTTCTCCTACTTCTGTCGGGTGACATCGAAAGCAACCCTGGACCACCCTCCAGAAAAGTCAAGTCCAGCAAGCCAAAATCGAAACCAACAGCCAAAAACTTCTTCAGCTTCAACATCCGTTCAGCTATCGGTCGCTCTGCCATTATTCACCAGAGAGGAACAGCTTGACATGCTCGCACTGTCTGAAACGTGGAATATGCGCTGACACACCTGATTGCATCAAGCGGGGCATTGCTCCTGAAGGCTTCTCGGTTCCCTTGAGGTTCATCGGAGTGGAACCTCAGGTCGCTCAGTGTCTGGCGGGGGCCTCGCTGTCATCTACAGGTCCACGTTAGACGTCAGCGTCCACCCTCAATCCGACAGGCTCTGCACTTCCTCGTGTGAGGTTCAGCTGATACGATTGTGCAGAGGATCCTCATCGATGACAGTTGCAAACATCTACCGTCCTCCTGGTCCAATGGGAGACTTCTACGATAACCACATATCATCCACCTGTGTCGAGGCTGATGAAAGATTTTTGATCTGCGGCGACCTAAACTGCCCTGGATCTGGAGGCCAACACCTTCAACACCTACGGTCTTCACCAGTACATCGAAGTCCCGACTCGAGGTGAAAACATCTTAGATATCCTAGCTGCTGATGATCGCACAACAGTTTACGACGTAAGGGTGAGCGATGCTAGTCTTGTAGCAGATCACAAGCTCATAGTGTGTAAATTAATTACCGCCAACCAGTTCAGGAATGGAATCGACTACCACTCTCTATTCGTAGCTCAAATTCACTTCCTTCCTTCAAAAAGCGACTCAAAATTCATTATTTCTCCTTGGCTTTCAAGGATTTGGAAATCTAAGTCTTTCTTCACCTGGCGGCTGACTATCCGCGCCTCAGATTCACATTTCGGTGTGACCTTGCGCGCGTTATAAATTTATTTATTTAATAATAATAATAATTATTATTATTATTATTATTATTATTATTATTATTTTTATTAATTATTATTATTATTATTATTGTTACCAACACAAGAAACGGTTACCGTTTATTTAGTGCGCCTTTTTATACACCTTTAAAACCTAATGGACCGACGTAATATAGGCACAGAAATGGTAACCAACACCAGTTGCTATCACCACTATTGACTAAAAGAAAGTTTCAAACACCTTGATTTACGGAAGTACTCATTAAAATAAACTGTGCATCCAAACTAGAGTTTAATTAACTCCACTACTGAACTTTGGCGCTCTAGTGCCAGGCCCATGCGTGGACTGGCACTATGGCGCTAAGTCCATTCTTAAAGGATCTCATAGTAAAACATAGTGATTCTCTCACTGCGACTTCATCTAGTGTTTCAATTCACATTGTACGATTTTTTTCAAAAGTGTTTTACTTATAAGGTGGAATTAAGAAAAAAAGAGGGGTCTAAAACTATTCCACCCATTTTCCTATATACTATGACCTTATACACGTCTTATCCGCCCGTCTGACTACCACACAGAAAAGGAAGATATTTTCCCCATGGAGCGAAGTCTCCACGGACCTTTGAAATTGTCTTTAAGCCCTGAAAACGATCAACCATCACTGGTCTTTCTGGCAACATAATATTATTAAGGACTTAAAATTGTATGCTTGCAGTGATGGATAAAATACTTTTCGAGAGTTATTTGAAAATACAAATAAAAAAATAGTAGGCCCTAGAGTCAAATTTGCAAATAGAAATCTTCATTCAAATCCTATTGTGCCCATCACTGTATGCACAGCTATCTTCGATTTTCGTAAGTATATAGGCCCTATCGAACTGTCCGTGAAATCATTGCTGGTAATAAAACCCTCTAACGCATTTATTAAACACCTTAAAATCGCATGATTAACAATCAATAAATAGCCCTTCCGTTATTTTGCCATTGTCTTCCTCGGCTGATTGATTTTTGTACAACTTCGCCACTAACTTACTCAAAATATGGTAGCTCCACTCCCAAGCATACAGCAAGGAGGAGGGCGACGCTAAACATGTTTGCTATGATACAGAGTCGTTAAATAGCAAATAAAACCAAATCAACGTTATTTTATTATTGCAGTGCCAGGCCCAAATCTGGAGAAAGCAGGAGGGTGACGCTAATCATCTTCGTTAGACAGCAACTAGCTAACAAAAGTTGACCATTCGGTTCACTCGTTCGCTACCGTGGGATAGTGATCAGCGTTTCAACTGAAATCAATCAATCAATCAATCAATCAATTTTCGTTTATTCCGAACACCAAGCTGACAGAACGCAGCTTGTTACATTGAAGTTTCGCGGAATAGTCACGAAACAATGAATAACGATAACAAAACTAACCATGAGGAAATTTAAACGGAATTGTTTCCTCTCAAATTAAACGGCCTTTGATGCCTGAAGATGAAGTCCCTAGACTGTTCGAAGTTACGCTGCTAATAACGTTAGGATCTCCTTGGACACCGTTTAATTCGCGAGTTCGGTTTCGTTGTCTTCCCCACTACGCCATTGCCCGTACTCTGGCAGTGCCAGTCCTAATCCTGCAGGAAGGAGGAGGGCAGCGCTAGTCATTTTGGTTATGACAGCGTCCTTAAACAGCAATAACACCACCAATCTATTTTTCACTATACATATAACTAATTCCGCCTCTGCCCGTTCTCTGGTAGTTCCAGTCCCAAGCCCAATTTAAGGAGGATGGTTATGTTAATCATCTTTGTAATAAGACAGAGTCGTTAAACAGCAACTATCTAGCACATCTTCGGGTTGTGCCAGGCCTAACACCAAGGGTAAAGGAGGTGGGCAACGCTAATAATAGCGTCGTGGAACAAAATAACTACCAATGTGATTTCGCCTAATAGCCACCATCAACTGAAGATTTCGCCATTATACAGTGGCGCTATATAAGTTCTTAGATTAGATCATACCTCCCTAGGAAGGGTAAAGTGCATTGGCAGTCTTGCAATGTAAAGGAAGCTCAACGATAGAGTATTTTGTAGTTAAACTCTAGCGAATTATAGCAGACAGACGTTTTGTTTGGTGCCATATTTTCCTCCAACCAACATCGATATCCGCTGTTCCCTCCGATTCGTCCTACTGTATACTTCCTTCGCCCCCGTCCCCATAGTTTTTCACTTCCTAGCAAAGATGACTGTAATTTCATATCAAGAGTACTATATCAACAAACATTTATAATATTACAGTATATTGATTCTCTTTCCTCAATTATAACACTAATAGTCCAATATGTATAACATACCTATAGTTCTAATTTATCTAAAAATTGTCTTATTCTAATCTTCAAACATCCAATAAGATCTTAGTTTATCAATGCATAAGTTGCTTACTTGTCAACTTATTTTTAATAAACGAAAAGTGATTGATTGAATGATTTACTTAGACACCTTTAAATCGCATCATAGAAATGCTACAAAGGTTTCATTATCAAGCGTTGACGACGTTTCATTATCAAGCGTTGACGACTTAGAGCTGTACTATGCCAAACAATAATCTTTGTCGGCGGCAACGGCCAATGTTGTCATAAGCTTCCGTTAAACTGTGGATCATCATCCAGTTGACGACGTTAGTTTATAATTTCTACAAACTCTAAAAATGGCGTTTCGATCGATGGCGCTAAACATTAAAACCAAGAACTGAAAATAAATATTATACAAAACTTTGCCAGAAAGACTGTAATACAGACTCGTTTTCTGGTCGAACCACGATGGCAACAGATGTACGGTCCTCACCGTCCAGATGTTTTAGCTACGATACAAGATGGAGGAATCCCAAAGGCTCTTATAATAAACTGGTAGCATTCTATTGTCGCGTGGATGTGGTGAGTTCTAAGTCAACGGCCATATTATGTTGAAAAACACTGGAATCAAACTGATGTCCTTGCACACCTTAAAAACAATTGCAAGTGATGTTATAAATACGCATTGGTTTAATGGAGTTGGTAATAATTATATCCGGACGGTACATGAATAAGTTTACGGTCGTCGTTAAGGGCTCGGTCAGCAATAAGGTGTCGTTTAATACACATTAATTAGTAACCGATCCATTGGAGGAGGAATCACAAAGGCTCTTATATAAATCCATACTCGAATCCGTACTCTCCGCGCTACAAGTTGAGCACTTTAACCAATAGGCTACCGTTTTCCAATAGTATAGTATCCACAGTTTGAGGGCAGCTTATGACAACACAGGCCGTGCCGCCGACAAAGATTATTTTTTTGGAATACTACAGCACTACCGTTTCCAAATCATCAGTTTTCGATAAAAGGGGTGTTCGATAGCGTAGTGGTTCCCATAGAGACCAGAGAGAGTCATAGCGGGTTTGCATAAGGGACTACCTTTTCCCAAAGACCATGATGGTATGCCTGTTAAACCGTCTGACCTTTCAATCTGAACTCAGATTCGAACCTTACCATACCTGTCTATCCATTCTGCTTTGACTCAGCATCAGAGCTAATAGCACTTGATTGTGTTAGATGCGTTGAAAAACTAGGTCACAGAGCAATGGGAATGGGACTTACTACGTCAAGAACTCAATTTATTGAGGTATGGAGTTCAAATCCTCTCAGAGGCAGAAATACGCCTCGTTATTTCTGCTCCATCTGCGCTCTTTAAAGAAAGCTATGCTCTGTAAAATTACAGGGAAGTCTATTGAGTGAGCGATGGAGGGGTGATCAGTGTACTGGACTGAAGATGAGAAGGCGAGGAGAGGACTCGTATGCCGAGATTAAGCAAATGAAGTCGCTGCCACTTCTCTTTTCCTATATTTTGCCGTTATAGTGATTAGGGTGCTGGACTGTCGGTGGTTAAAATTCCCGTCGTAGTCGTCGTGGTCGTGGTAATGATGATGAGGACGATGATGATGATGATGATGATGATGATGATGATGATGATGATGATGATGATGATGATGATGATGATGATGATGATGATGATGATGATGATGATGATGATGATGATGATGATGAGGATGATCCGACATCACAACTACACCATCGAGTATTCTTCGTCACAGTAAAGATAATTAGCGTCGCCCTCCACCTTTCTCTACGTTTTTGACTGGCGTAACTATATTGTTATTTTTCCTTTGAGTTTCAGTTTCGTGTATTAAACGACATCTTATGGCTGACAGAGCCGTTAAAGTCGACCGTATCCTTATTTAGCAATCTTCTGATCCAACGAAATTCTTAAAGCCTATGCAGAATTTATAACTCAGCTTGCAACAGTTTTTGAGGTGTGCAAGTAAATCATTTAGATTCCACTGTTGTTCAACATATCAATGCCGTTGACGTCGACCTCACCACGTTCGCGCGACTCCAGGATACTATCAGTTTGTGTATGTCTTTATGGTAAAGCTAGTTTTTTTGAGCGCCTTTCTGTCTAAAAGTCAATTTTTCCAATAAAACACGTCAGAGTATATCTAACGGAGGTAAGGGTATGATCCACAGTTTAACGGCAGCTTTTGACAACATAGGCCGTTTCCGCCGACAAAGATTATTTTGGCATATTACAGCTCTTTCTTGGTAACGCTTGAAAGAAGGAATATAATTATAGCATCTAAAAGAAACGATTTCATTTCATTTTCATTTTACAGTTGTGTAGGTGAAGCTTAACAAGTTTCGTAATATTCAGCCTTTAACGACTTCTTGTGGCTGTAGTCGACGCATATATATATTATTACCAAACATAAAAAGGAAGAAAACCCAATGTTTTCAAATCAAATCAAATCAACACTCTTTTATTGAAGCCAAATCAAATCACATAACATTTCAACATAAAATGTCAGGATTGGCCGCAAGTGGAGTCCCAAAAGGCATCAAGATCCCGCTAACTAGGGACACCTAGAACAACATTTTGGATATATGAATTAGCTACACTCCTCGTCCCCTGTAAATCCGAATCTAAGCGTACATTACCAGATCTAGCACCGTATATTAGGGCGATGCCAGTATACCTAATTAATAATAATAATAATAATAATAATAATAATAATAATAATAATAATAATAATAATAATAAACGGAAATTTATTTATTTATCGCGTCATTGGCCACATTTTAAAGGTGTTTATTAATGTCCGTTAGTCGCTAGAAAAGAGCTCCCAATTCTTTTTTGTCTACGGAACCAATTTGGTCTCAAAAATTTGACAAACGCTGACCAAAAGAAAACATATAGTAGGTTCAATTAGTGAATAACGGAATAATCTGAATTCTCGTCTTATTTATGAATTAGAAATTATTTAAATGAAATTTTCTCACGGAACCATTGTCCACCTCTGAGTCTGATTAATGATGCATTATTAATAATAATTATGACGATGATGACGACGATGATGACGACCACAACGAAAACCACAATGCCAATATACTGTTGCTATTGGTTGGTTAGTTGCTGTTTAACGATACTGTGTCATAAGAAAGAGGATTATCGTCGCCCTCCTCCTTTCTCCACATTTGGTATTGGCACTACTACCATAGGTAAGTTATAGTGACAGAATTAGATCCCTTCTGTAGGCTTTCTAGCGCCTGAAGATAATTTCGCTGATCCATGGAGAATGAGTTCTTCCAATAATTAGCAAAATAATAAATAAATACTACTTGAAGAAATCCCTTAATTTAAGAACATAATGTGTGATAGCCAGACAGGCGAAGAAGATGGGAGCAAGATCAAAGTAGCCCCAGACGAAGAACAAAGTAACGTAGTGCTTAGACACCTCTTTAAAGTGTTCTATTAACCTTATAAGTTAAAGACGTACTATAATAATTGATACAATCATCCTTTTCCTGAGTAATAAACCCAATCATATCTGACAAGACAGAATTTTTACGGTTTAACTTAATTACTAAATAGTTTATTTAATTACAAAATTTAAACAGTGTAACTTATTCATATTTTTCAAGCAGTTTAAGTTATTCACAGAATTAATTTAACAGTTTTACTTAAGTACAGAATTTAAACATTGTAGTTTGAATACATTATGGTTCCTATAAAGAAGAAACCAAACCTATAAAAGAAGAAATTATCTTCAACATCTACATTGAGGAACTAGTACGACAGGCGATGGAGGAGGTGAAGAAGGGCATGAAGGTGGGAGGAAGATTGATGAAAGCACTAAGATTTGCATATGACTAGCCGATGGACATGTTTATGCGCGCAATTGTCGGCGCGTATTTGTCGGCGCGCAAATGTCGTGCGCGCTAATGACGGGGTGCCGTTGCTCGTACCCACCACCCTCATATGCCGAGACTAGGAAAATGAAGGTGCTGACCCTTCATACCAATGGCAATTCCGCTTCTACTGTGCATAAAGTTACGAAGATGAAATTCAGAGCATATTAGCTGTCCAAGAGTCAATCGATGGTGCTGAGCAACTGTGAGTTCAAGTTCCCAGACAGTAACCATCATAAGGAGGAGAATCGAACCCGTTCTCTCCGCGTTACAAGGCGATCGCTCTAGCCAATCGGTAATTCAACAGCTTGACGTCATTATTCTTTCGGTGTCAAATGAGTAGGGCAAGCCAACGATATAACCAGTTGTTTCACGCGTCTCACATTTACATAGTATCAATTGTCAGCATTTTAAAGGTGTCTAAGCAGGACGCTCCAACCGATCGCCAACTTACAGAATGTATAAATATTTCCATGTTACATTACAATACGCTTGCCGTTCTTGCAGAGCTGGTCGAACTGATGATGATGATGCAGAGTTTACAGGTGACGCAGCTGACATCACAACGAATGGCCTTGTCACTCGTGACACCTGACGACAGAGGACAGAGTCACATGTCGAGGACACATCAAACGGACAATCTACTATTGTCTCTGATTTCACTGGACAACAAATTTTACCTTTTTGTTGCCTCCGAAATTTGTTTAGCTGTTTTATATAGAAGTTTGCACGCTGAATCCAGTGGTGTTCTCAGAATTTTGTATTAGGTAAGGTTTTTGAGAAAAATGGTTCGCCAGACTTTAAAAGAAATGCAGAAATTTACTTAATGCATACATTTACAATGTACTTGTCATTTATTTTTGGACATTTTAAAACTGAACAACCGCTGATTTGCGTTTGTATTCAATGTTAGAAGCCTCTCTGATCAACGTCAAACAGTAATTAGACAGCATACTAGTGTTCCACACACCCTGGAGTCGTTTTCCATTGTGGCAATGTCCTGATGAAATCGTTCGTCATGTTAATCACTGACATCACGAAGATTTGCTGGGAAAAATCCAGACGGAAATTAAATAAACGTATATTTAGTAACATCCATCAGATGCAATGCGTGAGCTATCTTTTTAACCAACTGAATATAATTTGGTGATTTGTTATTGCCGAGAAAGTTAACGTCCTTCAAAGACTGCCACCCATTTAACTCAATATTATTCAGTAGTTCGTCAAAGCGACTGTCATTCATCAGTTCTCTTATCTGTGGACCAGCGAATATGCCTTCTCGTTATCTTAGCTTCACCTATGCGAGGAAGCTTGTCTCTTAAGATTTTTGAACCCTTTCCCTTCTTTGTTCAATGCATTGACAAAGTTCTTCACTAGTTAAAATCTTGATGTGAGGAGGTGGCAAGGAAATCTTACTGGGTTCAACAAGTGGTTCGTGATGAACTTTCCTTTGGCATGGTAACAAATGTTTGCGACGTGGCCAGTGGGTAGCTGGAATCTATTACACGACTGTCTCACTCACAAATGAAAGAATAATACTTCGTATACCCTAGCTGCATCCAACAAGGAGCTGAAGAAGTGGTACAAGTTTTAAATCACCATATAGATAACAGTAATGCCTACTGACTGGATAGATGACAGTAACAGCTTTAGTTCCTTGTGCAAGCAGATTCCATCCCTGAAGCCGAGAGCCCAGCAATTCCCCTTGACCCCTTCAACAAATTTCAGTCCATGACCAGGTCATTAAATTTTAGCTCACGTTGAGTTATCAAATGAGGCTCACGACACTGCAGTGCATGGCTGGAAATCAGGATCAATACAGTCTTCTGTTTCCTTTGTCATAGTTTCACCAACGTCTCGATGGTCAAAACAGCCCGAGGATTTGGTAGGCCTACAGAAAGGCTATCATCATGACTGTGGTAGTGCTCTTAGTGCCGATGGAAGATTAGGATATTCAATTGACCTCTTGCTTTTGGAGGAATGGCCCAAAACATTTGTCAAATAGAAATTACAGTTTGAAACATGATTTTTAGCTTCCTTCATGTCATTGGAATAGCAAACGGCATAGACGGCCGAGAACCAGTAATCCATGCTCTGAGATTGATGTGCAACAAATTTGAGGTATCCAACCTTTATCCTGGTCGCCAACCTTATTATCCAAAGTACAATCATATGCTTTCTTAACAAGGGAGTAATCGCCTTCTTTTGAGATTTTTAAGTGAACTCGTTGTAGCACAACGGCTGATGGCGCATACATGTATACGTTACATTTCGAACTCAATTTGCTAATCCAACGTTTGAAAAACAGAAAAAAATTGACATAATGGTGAACCCATACATTTATTCTTAAGTATGCTCCATGCTATTTATGCCCGTTGATTATCAACATACGTATAAACTACATCAACGCGTCTCTATATATAACCTCCTTTTATAGCCTGTCCTGCCAACATCTTTCATGACTAAGCACGCTGGGCATGCCCAGGCATGCCTAAGCCTTACAGTTACATTGCAACCAGCACTGAGTGCATGTCTAGGCATGCCTGGAATACACAAAACACTGCACCTTGTGGGTAGCATATAATAAGACTGAAATTGTGAAAAAATCCAAAAATGGGCTATATAAAAAAAGTATACGTGATAGGAAATTTTCAAGGTCATTTTCGTGATCAGCAGCCAAAAATAGACAAGGTAGGCCCAGACCCAACAGTTTTCAGGAGGCAAAACCTCTGTTGTCCAGTGTTACCTATGTAGGCCTACTCAATGCGTACTGAGACATTTATACGTAACCATCTCTGTCTCTCCTAATCGAGAGCCAATCGACAAATTTTACTGTCATTTTCGTGTTCAGCACCTCAAAATTAGTAAAGATTTGCTATTTTCATTTAAAAGGCATTTTGTGTGTTGTCCAGTGTTATTAATTTCTTTAATCAATTACCTCCTTCCTTCCAATACCTAACACACAAGGCATTAATATTTTATAAAACCCATGTATATTGTATAATTAAGATCAACCTTCCAACGTAAGAAACGACCGATATAGCTTGCATGCATTGCAACGCCCTATCGTCACCTGCGAAATTTATGGTAGATTTTTAAACACCTTTAAAACGTAGGTCAACCAAGATATTTAATAATGAATTTCGGCTAAAATGTAATAATTCAGACGTAAGACGAAGCCAAGCAATTTGAAATAAGCAATAATTATTTTGATCATTATTTGTGTCTGTGTGTTCCTGTCTCTGTTTCTGTATGTCACTGTCTTTGTCTTTGTCTCTGTCTGATTGTCTGTCTGTCTGTCTGTCTGTCTGTCTGTCTGTCTGTCTGTCTGTCTGTCTGTCTGTCTGTCTGTCTGTCTGTCTGTCTGTCTGTCTCTCTCTCTCTCTCTCTCTCTCTCTCTCTCTCTCTCTCTCTCTCTCTCTCTCTCTCTCTCTCCATCTTCGTCATCTCCTTCATCTTTATCTTTCACTGTTAGCGTTGTGACTATCGTTATCGTCATAGTTATCGTTATCATTATCGCTACCGTCGTCATCCTCATCATCATTATCATCATTACTAATATTATTATTATTATTTTTTTTTTCCCCGAGGTATACAGGATCCCTCAGGGACTCAGATATTACAAGCTGATGTTATTATTATTATTATTATTATTATTATTATTATTATTATTATTATTATTATTATTATTATTATTATTATTATTATTGTTGTTGTTGTTGTTGTTGTTATTATTATTATTATTATTATTATTATTATTATTATTATTATTATTATTATTATTATTATTATTATTGTTATTATTATTATTATTATTATTATTATTATTATTATTATTATTATTATTATTATTATTATTATTATTATTATTATTATTATTATTATTATTATTATTATTATTATTATTATTGTTATTATATTTATTATCATAATCATCTTCATCATTATCATCGTCATAATCTTCATCATCATCGTCATCTTCACCACTATGCCTGCTTTCTACCAACCGCTAAAGTCTTTTCTGTTTTCTGTTTGGGGAGCGCCTCTGATTAGGCTTCTTGAAGAGGCGCTATTTAAATTTCCGGAATGAATGAGCATAAAGAAAAGGTCGTGGATAGAGTCACGCCCGACGTGAGCCGATACCTGGGACTAGGATCACGCCCGCCTCGCAATTGGTCATTACATGTCACATGATTGTGTGTACCTGAAACGAACCGACCGATAAACATTGCCGTTTGCGGTGGAAGTTTGTTCACCGTGTTTTCTAAAGACGAAACTAACCCTAACCCTGACCCTAACCGACCCTCACGACGCCTAATCTGACCCTAAACGACCCTGACGACGCCTAATTTTACCCTAAACGACCCCACGAATCCTAACCTGGTCCTAACCGGCCCTCAAGTTGTCCGCCATATCAAAATTCCACGGGAAGACAACAACGCGACGGACGTGACTGTAGTACTGGGGATACGGTAACGCCCGGGGCGTGAACGGATCCACTACGTAAAGAAAAAAGAAGCGATTTTATTGATTTTCTTCCGTCAACCGCCAGGCGGCGTTAGTTCGGTCGTTTCTGTCTGAAACCTATCGTTAGAGGGAGCAACGTTCAAACGACGATGGCAGCAAAATGAAGATTAATTGACAGACTGCGCTTCGAATTAACGACGCTATAGGACTCGAGTCGTTCTCCTTTCCTCCGCTACGTGGCGCCAACGCTGAACCCAGGTCACCGGTCTGTGAAAATAGTTTGCTGCCGTCAGCTATTAATTGTAATTGTTATTTTTAACTTTTATAGCGCCGGTGTCTAAAGCAGAAGAGATTTTACGATGGCGCACCAAAATGAAACTCTGATTAGGTCAATATCCAGAAGACACCTTTAAAACAGTGTCACGCGTAATTATATAAAGATAAGAAGATCAGTTGTGTAAGATAGAGATCCTGAGTGGCCGAGTGGGCTGGTAGCCCGCTCGTCACGCCGGCGCCCCGGGTTCGCTTCCCGGTCGGGTCGGTTTATCAGAGATTAATTTCTCGGATCTTTACTGCGGGTGGCTCGGTCGCAATTTAAACGTGGAGTACGAGGTTGCTTTCTGCCTCCGACACTAATCATCTTCGATATGAAAGTGTCGTTAAGCCGAAACAATTTTTTAGTTGTGTAAGATAAAGGATATCTAAAAGAGGGTAGTTTTCGTATAAATCACGTTTCGCTCTAATTAGACAAGCAGTCGCAGTCGTTACCGTCAATCAAAGCGTAGGGCACCAGCTTATTCACGAGCGCTCCTTTCTAACAGAGATCGATCGTTGCCTAGTGGAGGTCCGAATCCGATCAAGTGATTAAGGTTCCTCTAAAACAGAGACCGTCTCAGATGAGCAAGATAGAACCAGTACAGTACTATCCGCGTTAAAAGAAAGTTGGTATCACATGGTTATAATTATAGTTTTGTTTGACATCGTTTTCAATGATTAGGTCACGAAGAAGGGATTGAATTAATCGCCTTTCGTGTCCTATCCTTATATAGCGTCCGTTGATTATGTTTTACAGGTATCTCAGGCGACCATAATCTGCTATCGATGGCAAGCACTTATTTATCGACTATAGTTTCTTATCCTTATATAATTACGTGTGACACTGTTTTAAAGGTGTCTAAATGCGTCCGTTCTAACCTATCCTATACAGAGATTACGCGAATACAAACCACCGTAAACGTAATCATAATCGCCAGACTTCTAAAGCGCCACTCGATAGCCAAGCGCAGATCACCAAATTATTCGCGAGCGCTGCTATGAAATTTATTGCCTGCTGAAACCGAATGCACCTTCAAACTGGGCGGAACGATATCGTACGGGGACCGACCAGGTACGACACCTAAGTTAGTAATGTTCTCAAATAGATAAACAAGGCCGAACCTTTTCTGGAGAATTAATGACGCCTACGACCGCCAGAGGGCCGGGGGTGAGATCAAAATACGATGGGCATGGAGAGATTGCTTGGCCCGAATGCAAAGTCTTTGAACATACGGGGAAAACCGAACTTGTCGGTAATCTCAATGCCCAGTATATTCAATGACACAACCCTTTTAATGCCAGGCAGGACAGGAGGGGCCTGTAAAAGATTCACCTTTGGTTTGGTAAACATACAATCTCACAGGATAATTTGCTGATGACTTTTGATATTATACACTGGCGCTATAGAAGCTCTTAGATTGTACTAGATTAGGAAAGGTAAAGTGCATTGTTCTTCCAGAAAGAAAGATCAACGCTATCGTATTTGTGTTGAACTCTACCAAATGACGGTTGTCATTAGACGCCTTTTAAAAACGTTCAGATGTTGCTAAAAATACACAAATTGGCGCTTTGATATGAATGCTTCTTGTAAATTTTATCAACTGACCAGACCAGTAGGCCTATATCGTCGCCTGAGAATTATCCTCGCGTAGCCTATCTCATTTTATATCATTTTCCAAAATTCCGAGATAATCGAGGTTGAAATTTGGGCCGCAAACTGCGGAAAAATAAGAAATTCAATGCAATTATAAGGATGGCATTATCAAATTACAGTTCATACACAGACGTCATATTAAAATATAAACATTGCATAAAAACCCTGCATTTAAGAAACTCACCAATATAGCTGTTTTTCATAAATTTATGACAATTTTGTATAAAATGGATTTACAAATATTACAAACCATCCTACGGAAAAGAAAGACATGAAATGATTAAATTAAGCAACGACCAATAATTATTATTATTAGAGAGTGTTTTCGTTAAAATATTCATGAATGTAGTCCAAATTTTTAAAAGAAAAACTTTTAATTGTCTGGATATGCGACACTTTAATCCAGCTAAGCGCACAGGTTTTACTGTTGTATCTCCTGCTCGTCCAATCAACGACGAGCTTTCTCTGGCCATACAACAACAGACACTGCTACACCACGAATGCTGTGTGGAGATACGATAAAATCTGTCTGAAAACAGGACATACGACAGTATATTTTGTTGAATATCTTTAAAACGACTTGTCGTATCTCTTAGCCATTGAAACTGAAGAAAGATCTAAAAAATTCTGCTACAAATCAACTCTAAACTGCTTTTCGAAAAAAAGCGGACATACGACAAGATAATTCTCAGGCGACGATTTTCCCTCACCTGATGACACCATTCCGTCCTACAGACCTATGAAATGCGGCTGGAGTCACAATAGATAAAATAGCCCAACATATGCTCGCGACCGCAATATTCGCACAAGTCTGAGCGCGTGTATAACTCGGTCGCAATTTCACTCAAAAAGAAAGTAGCCCAATAGATGTTACAAATCGCCCAAGACTCTCCGTAATTAAGTAGGTTAATGAGCGCGAGATTACAAAAGTTGGGTTGGATGTGCGATGAAAGAAAACTCGTTTGCCGCTCTTACAAATGCGGCATTGTGCTTTGAGTTATACGATATAAACATAGAAATACTCTGGTAGTGCCAGTCCGAAGCATAATAAAAGGAGGAGGTAGACTTCAACGGCCCTTGATGCAAAAAGATATAGTCAAGTTTTGGATCCTAACCCACAGAGCAAAACACCAGTCAACTGCAGCAAACGTTTTCAAAATCTAGTGATTTTAGACACCTTTTTAAATAAATTAAGTTTCAAATAAAAGGGCAAGGCTTCTGCGTTTGACTGTCACTGACGCTTAATAATATTTCTAATATTCTTGGTCCTTAGTCATTGCTTAAATTTGGTTTGCTTTGATTGTCATGTTGATATTAATAATTAAATCTCCATGTACTATGATCGATAGATATTGAATGTTGAACACCGCCTCTAAATGTAATATTAATAGTTTGATGGTAATTTAGATAGATGAATGTGATATTCTATCAAATATTGTTAATAAGATTGAGGAGAAAACAGTTATTAACATTATAAGGAAATGAACTTAATCCGTCAGATACTTTAAATGCGTCAACATCCTGTCAGAAATGGAATCAAAGTCAAGAAAAGAAAAAGAAAACTGATGATAGAAATTATACGAAAATGAAGTTATTCCGTCAGAAACTTTAAATATGTCAACATCCTATCAGAAACGGAATCAAAGACGAATAAAGAGAAAGAAAACTTATGAGAACATTACAAGAAAATGAACTGAAATACATCAAAACTTTAAAGACGTCAACAGCCTTTGTAGCTATAGGATGTCGTTAAATATTGGAAAAAAAGAAGTTTGACTGTCATCTTCTGTCTAGGCCTGGCTTCGATGAAAAACAAAACCTAAGAACATACCGTTAACATAATCTGAAACAGCCATGAGTATGGAGTGCTGGCGACTTCTATTTCTTAGCCTCGGCATATGCCTGTGGATGACCAATCCTCTCCCTCCCCATGTCATCTTCACACCGAGAGTGTACAGTCAGTGTACTCATTATAGCTGAGTTGGCTAGGGAGGGGGTGCAGGTGGAGTAGAAATCTCGAACCAAATATCTGCCCTGGCGGGGATTTGAACCCCCGACCTCTCCGTCGATAGCGCAGCACAATAGCCAGTTCACAATCGCGAATCCCGATCCAGGGATAGGTACAATGTACACATACATAGCGGTTGACAGCCCGGCGCACTAACCACTACACAATCGCTAAAGGAATAGCTTCGCATGCATCAATACTCTTACAAAAGCGCCTGCTACATAAGAGCATTATTTTATCGAGCGCCACTATCACATGATCAAGTATTTGTCGATGGTGAGTTAAGGATCGACTGACGAAGCTAAACGATCAAAACTAAGCGACATAATACCAACGATTAAGAGCGCGTGGTTTCTATACCACAGTCAACAGCAATGTTTATGTCAACGGTTGTTTTAAAGTTACCATACGTAGATTTGGAAACTAACACCAAACGCTGAATTACGATTATTTTATTTTATTATAGACACAGATTTTCACGTTTTAAAGGTGTCTAATGTCAACGGTTCTTTCAAAGTTGCCAGGCGTATACCGTGTTTAGCCAAATCTCTGCGCTACACTATAAGATTTTATGACAGTGGCGGATCCAAGGGGGGGCGACGGGGGCGATCGCCCCCCCAATTGTCCATAAAAAGTAAAAAGATCGAGCCGACGCTGTTATCCGACCACAACAACTATCCAAAGACTACTGTAATTCCAACACTGACACTCACACTGACACTCACGACCATAAAAACTGACCCTAACCGACCCTCACCGGCCTCATTCGGGCACGCATCCATAATCCGTCCTACCCAACTTAAGCGGCAAGTCTCCGCCTATGCACGAAATTGCAGACTTCTTTGACTTTGGGTCCATACTCCATAGTCGTCTAAATCATAGAAGCCTTTGAGCAAATGCTCCATCGAACTATAGGCTATGGCCTAGCCGCCTATATGGTTGGTTGAGAAATTTTAAGTGTTAATTGCTAAAGTTATTGTGGGATCGAATTATTATTACCATATTATTTTCACATTTCTATGCATGACTTAAGTACATGGTATGCATATTAACGAGAAGAAAAATTTGTTAGGGGACCTAAATCAAGTGTCCAAAACAGGCTCCAATTGGCAGTAAATACTCTACAAAGCGTTGTCGAAAGTGTTAGGGCCCAAAGACTTCGGGGACAGATGCCCCTTTTTGGGCCCTGCCACTTTCGGGGTCAACTCGGCGCCTATGTACGTCGAATCGTCGTCGATGGCATAAATAAAAAGAGAATAGACCGCGAAATTTTGCTAACACTTCCTGTGAGCGTTGCCACTGCAGAACGAAGTTTTTCCACGTTAAGGAGATTGAAAAACTGGCTCCGGTCACGAATGTGCGAAGATAGACTAACTGGTTTAGCTTTGATGACAATTCATCGAGAAATTATTATGGATATTGACAAATATATCATTGATCGGTAGGCTATGCGCGAAGCAGAAAGCGTTTAATGGAATTTGTTGTCTAAATTACTGTTCAACAGTAGCCTATATGAGAATTGTACGTTGTTTTGATATTCAAAGGGTAGTTCAGTACTTCAGTTTGGTCTGAAACTAATGATTTGTTATTTTGACCAGTGCAGTATAAGTGTGTTGATGGACTAATTGTCAGACATATTGATTAAAGGTTTTTTATGTGAAATAATGTGGCTTGTTTTCAATGCACGTAATTTACTTTTGAACCGTATTATGTTCAATTTTTCATACATTTATATGATTGAATAATCCCCGAAATATATTGCCAAAAACAGGCCTCCTTTGATCTCAAATGCTGCAAAATGCGTTTGCGTCTGGGGCTCCGCCCCATTACCCCGCTGGGGAGCTTACGACGCTCCCCAAACCCCCTATTATCGTAAGGGGCTTCGCGCCTTCGGCGCGAGCAACTCTCCACTCAAGGCGAATTCGCCCCCCCCAAAATAATAGCCTAGATCCGCCTCTGTTTTATGACGGTAAGTGTCATTAAGAACTAAACTACTATTGCTCACTTTGCAAAACAAAACACAGTGCAGTAGACGAATCACCAGTGGCGGGCACACGCACACACGTATAGCACACCAACGGGATACATTGAAGAGATGTTCAGATTTCCAGGGTATGTATTTTTGCATGTATATGTACATTTATATTGCGCCCTACACTACCTGACCAAGGGCTAATTATTAACTTCCATAGCACCGGTTTCTAATGCAGAAAACATCAACCAATACTAAAAACTAACAGTGAGAACTGTAGAAAAGACATCGAGTGTGCTACATTAGCCAGATCAATCTACTGAGTAGTAGCAGTAGTTTCAGTTTAACGTCACTGTATGATTACAAAGAACATAAACGTCGCCCTCCTCCTACATACAGGCTTCGGACTGGCACTCACAGTGTGATTACAAAGAACATAAACGTCGCCCTCCTCCTACATCCAGGCTTCGGACTGGCACTCACAGAGTACGATCAGTGTGATTACAAAGAACATCAACGTCGCCCTCCTCCTTCATCCAGGCTTCGGACTGGCACTCACAGAGTACGATCAGTTTGATTACAAAGAACATAAACGTCGCCCTCCTCCTTCATCCATGCTTCGGACTGGCACTGACAGAGTGCGATCAGTGTGATGACAAAGATCACAGTCGCCCTCCTCCTCCTTTATCCAGGCTTCGGACTGGCACCGCATGGCACTAAGGCACGGACATCCATTGTCGGAGTTTTCAATCGGAGTATAATAATTGTTAATTTTCATTGTTTAGAGGCATCTTGTTACAACGAAGTCCTTTGACGTCGATATTAAGCAACCTTCTGCAGTTAGGCTAGAGCCAACAATAATAAAAATTATCTTAAATTAAGTGCATGTTAAATATATAACACAGAATCTAACCATTTTAAAGGTGTCTTATGTCAACGGCTATTTTAAAATTATCGCGCCCAGTTAGTGTCTAGCCATCGTCATCGGAAACCGTTAAATTTTAAAGCACCAGTTAAAGTTAATCGCAGGTACCAATTTCTGCACGACCGCTGCGTCTAGTCAGAGGTGTTGTTCGGAGATGTGAAATGGAAATCAGCAAATGACACCTTAAAAACGGTTTCCAATAGACATTTCGCTTAATCTCTCTGTCTCTCCTGTCACTGTCTCTCTGTCTCTGTCTATCTGCCTCGGTCTATCTGTATCTGTCTCTCTGTCTCTCTGTGCCTCTTTCTCCCTTTCTGGCTGTATGTGCTCTCTCTGTCTCTGTCTCTGTTTCTGTTTCTGTCTCTGTCTCTGTCTGTGTGTGTGTCTGTCTGTCTGTCTGTCTCTCTGTCTCTGTCTGTCTGTCTGTCTCTCTCTCTTTTCTCTGTTTGTCTGTTTGTGTGTTTGTCTGTCTGTCTGTCTGTCTGTCTCTCTCTTCTGTGTCAGCGGATCGCATAAGCACTATTCTAGTTTATAACGCCGTTGTCATTTAATTAATCGCTATTGTTATTTTAGACACGATATTCATGTGTATTTACACAATGCAGTCAACATGGGTATTTTAGACAATAGACTAAATGTAGCGTCTCAAGGGTAACAGGCCCTGCGATGCTCGAGTTGTTGGTTTTTAAAACCATCTTGTTACATTTTCAATTTCACAGCAACGTAAGGATCTACTATGTACGTGGATGAGCGACCTAACGCTATATTGGTCTATCAAAAGAGAGTGCCTTGTTGCGGTTCTTAATTATTATGTCCTATAGAATTTCTTTTAGCGGAGCATCCTAATCAGTCGACAGATTATAATCGAGGTCCTCTACCCATGTGGACCAAGAGGATTGACTGACCCCGCTGGGCGGGGAAAGTCCTCTTGTGCAGCTGATAGAACAGCTAAAGACGGGGTTGATCCTGCAGTGCGTTGTAGGCTAGTATCCTTGTTTATACGAGCTTTCGCCTTCAGTGTTCCTCTTTGCCTCGGTGCTGTTGAACTTGAGTGGCCAGCATTGCACATAATGATAGTATAGCAGATGCATGGAATGCGGTAATTAATCGCTTATCGTGTCGGAAACTTATATAGCATCGTTTTATTCCGTTTTAAAGGTGTCTAAGGCGACCGCGGTAACCAATTGGCTACCGTGTCTCATTCACTAAAGACGCCCTCGATCTAACAACGGAAAACCAGGATTGAAGGAAATGATAATAATAATAATATCTTTTCTTTATTAAGCGCTTGACAAACGCACTGCGCTGTACATTTATATGTCATGCAATTTAAATCTTAACTACTAACAGAACAGACAGCTTGCAATACAAAATGGTTTTCAAATGCTTACGAAAAAGAAGTAAAGAAAGACGAAAGATATCGTGTCGTAAGATGCCATAATTTTGGTAAAGACGATTTAGACACCTTTTAAACGGAGTCAACAGAAGCTATATATAGAGATGGGCAAGAAAGCTGATGAATTATAACCATAGGAAACTACTCCAGGAAGTTAGACCGACCTCAGCAAAGCTTATGTGCTACGCTGTGGATATTCTTGTTGGGGAAGAACCAGGTCACACTGAGAGAAAAAATCTACGCAACTCCCAGAGATAAGACGGAACACATACCTCAAGGCAACTATGCACAAGGGTTAAGATCTTGTACTCAATGAGTTTGTGCCACGGCGGCAACCAGTGCAGTTTTCCTCCCGTATGTCAATTTTTTCACATCAGAAGAGTTTTTCAGATGGGTTACGTGAGCATAAAGTTTCTGATGCACTTTTTCAGCGAATGACGGACGTCATTAGAGTGACTAGACACCTTTAAAACCAGTTACAATATTAGAATAAAATAAAGAATTTATGCGCTTTGATGCTACGTACTGCTTCAGCAATATGTAAACTGTAGTTATATTAAATAAATAAATAAATAAATAAATAAATAAATAAATAAATAAATAAATAAATAAATAGATACAGTAAAAATATGTAGATTTCATCAGACACCTTTTAAACAGACTCACATGGTGCAATAACGTAGATGATTATCATCGCCCTCTCCTTTGTTTATGATCGAGACTGGCACTACTTTATATGGAGTAGTGACATAGTTATTTAACCCGTATGGGTGGATAGATCCAGAGTTTAGCAACTGCTGCTGCTTATGACCAAAAATAGTTTGGCATATTACAGGCTTACCTTGTTACCTTGTGCTGTCAGTTCCTGGAACTCTAGCGACCTTCATGATCAAGCCTCTCCATTTCCTTCTGTCCGCCGTCGCATCTCTCAGTTCTGCCAAATTCATTCCAGTTGTTTCATGTATCTCGTCCATCCACTTTTTCCTTGGTCGTCCTTGTTTTCTCCTTCCCTCTCCATATGCTAACATCATTTCCTTTTCCAATCCATCTGATCGCATGACATGACCAAAGAACCTCAACTTTGCTCTTAGCACTGTTTGTTGTAGTGTCTCTTCATTCTCAATTCCGATACTCATGCGCACCCAATCGTTGGTCCTTTTCTCTTTCCATGATATTCTCTGCATCTTCCTCCATATCCACATTTCGCATGCGTTAATCTTTTTTTTCATTTTCTTGGTCATTGTCCATGTCTCACTGCCGTATGTTACTGTTGGTATGATCAGAGCCTTCACCAATCTTTTTTTCGTGTCTATACTCACATGTTTATTACAGGCTTACCGGTCAAAATTACAATGAAACGTAAATATCGCCTGTGATTATTGCGAAGGTTTCTAAACTTAGCGCAGGTCTTTGGTATCATTTCCTGAAAATCGACTAAATTAGCCTTTCAACGAAAATTAGTTATTTATAGCTTCTGGAATACCAGATTGAAAGTCTGATCGACTTCTTCATTTCGACGTAAAATAGTTTCATCTAACTGCAGAATTTGCACAGTAACTTCGAAGTATACTTGTGCTAGGTTTTCGCGCAGGACTTACTCTTCAGTTTGCAAAGCATTTTGTACGTTTTAGGGGCATTTTCTTCGCAAATCACCCAGGCTCATAATTATGACTGCATCAAGACCATGCTCCTGTTGTGTACGTTCGAGTCTGAGCCATACTGTTTTCGTTTCGGTGGAAGTTGACCAATGTGAGCCATTGAAATGACCTCGACCGATAGTCACCGGTGGCTCAATCTACCGACCGACACGCGACGAATGCCTTTCTCCGTACTCATTCGATTGGTAATAGCGCTCGCTTTAGACAGCTTTAAAACGGTAACAACCGATGCTATAATATTATAAGAATGGGAGACGAGAAGCGATAAATCGGTGCATGACGACGACATCCTACAGGGCTGAACGAAACAGTTTCACGTGACTTCTGATGGAACGCCACGAGATGTCGCTCGACAGAGGCGCCATTAAAAGAAGAACTTTCATTTCCGGTGTCATGGCGTCGACAATGGTGGAAAACGATTGGACGATAAATGAGGATGTTTCGTGATAAGCCGTACAATGTCAGCCGTCAGCAGTGATCAGCATGCACCGATTTATCGCTTCTCGTCTCCCATTCTTATAATATTATAGCATCGGTTGTTACCGTTTTAAAGCTGTCTAAAGCGAGCGCTATAAAAAACTCACACATTGGATAACCTGGGGTGAAATTTTCACCCCTCACTATTTGAGGCATGTGATATAAAATTAAACCATGTTCGATCAACAATGGTAATTGTACCAAGTTCAACATAAAACTGCAAAACTAGGAAACCTAACTAAAGTCAACTATCAGCACAATCAACGAGTCTACAGTCATCTACACACAAGTAACGCTTTGTTGCATGCGTTCCACAGACAAAGTTGCTACACATTATGACAGCGAATACTGGTTTTATTGTCCTTCTCGCGGCTGCATTTATGGCAACGACCTTTGCAACTGCTCATCTGCTGTGTGTCGCGTTTTGCTTTCTTGACCGGCTTTCCCTTTACATATTCCAGTGCTCTTTTCACAGACTGAAGAGCTATCGTCGGAGTTTCCTTGCGAGTTTCAATCCAATAAATAAAAATGGCCACGGTATGACGTCAGTCACGTGACCATTCATCCAAAATAAGTAAGACAAAATATATGGAATTAAGCAAAAGTCATCTATGAACAGATACATAAAGGCGCACGGCATAACTCCAAAGCTGTAAAAATATTCAGCGCAAATACTGACAGTGGGGTGAAAAATTCACCCCAGGTTAGCCTCTGAGGGGTATCATTCGCCATTCTTCGTAACTTACCTTCGACATCAATCTTTCGGATGTTGATCACCAACCTCTGCAACCGATCATCCTCAGCCAATCGATGATGATGCGCTAATGACAGCCTCATGCTTCGCTTAGGAAATCGCGTCAGACAACAGTGATTTTTTTATACTTGTGATCGAACATTTATCTTGCGCCGCTCACAGATCAAAACATTATTTAAGTTGGAATTGGATCAATGATTAAACGCGCGTTGTTATACATAGCATACAGTAGAAACGTTTTAAAGGTGTCTTATGTTAACGGTTATTATAAAGCTCCCATACTTACAGCATCACCAAATTATATTGGCATATTACAGCTCAGCGATTTTGGCAACATGACCGTTTGGTTCAGCAGATCGCAATGAAACACACAAACGCTAATTCTAACATCGGATTCATACCACGAAAACAAGGTCAGGCCGAGTATAATACACGACCCGTGGTGTCAACAGGTGTCGCTTATCACAAAATACGTTTAGTAAAGTTAAAATTGCAGTTGACACTAGACACCTTTGAAACGGTTACATACAGTTAAAGTGAAGTTTTCCTTCCGTTTGAAGCTTGATAATTATATCATAACGGAACCTGGCTGCACTACCATGACCTGTCCTTATCTACTGCTTCTCTGTCTGATTACGGATTGGTTTTGGTGCGCCATCGGGAGATGCCTTCTTGTGCATTGGATACAGCGCTGTCTAGAAGCTTTAATTTAAATAACGGCTCTGTACAGCTTTCCCACCCAGTAATACAACTTGCGATAAAACTTGAATCTCAAATATATAAAATGGTTTATAAGTTATGGCAATGAAAGCCGTTGACGTCGAAAGGATATAATTACGTAAAATTTTTACATCCAGTTTTGCATTTGGACGAGTGTTCAAATATATAGAATTGTTGAAAACCGATTTTAAGGTGTCTGACGACAACTGCAATGAAATAACGTTACCACTATTTACTGACATCTTTTAACACATACGAGCCGCGTATCCTCGACTTGACTTTCTACTAATTTATGAATGCCAAGTTGAAATCAGCTTTTAGTGTTTTATTGTAAACCTCGGATCCATACGGTCCTGGCAGCCAATAGATGTCGCTCCACCACATCTGGTCTCCGTGGCAACCGGATCTCAATTTGATATATCTCGACAAACCCACAGACTAGACGTAGCGCTCGTGATTAAGCTGATGCCCTGCGCTTTGATATTAAATAGCGCTTTAAAAATTTGCGGTTTCCGGTTACGATGGCTAAACACTACGCGAGCTAACTTTAATTAGCCGTTGAAATTAAGCACCCGTAAAACGGTTTTAGCCTACTCTATATATGAGACGCACGCGTGAGTTCACACGATTGTCTGATTATGAACCAGTAACGGTTGTTTCTTCTTGACGTTAACAACCTTAAATGCCATAAGTCTTAAAACAAAACAAAACAAAACTAAGTAAGTAAAGGAAAGTATATTCTTTATTAAACCAATTGCGTATCCACGCTTTTTTGTACACACATTTGGGGGCGCGCCGCGCGGTGGTGTCGTGGTATGTTCTGTGCCTTGGAGCCGGAGGGTTGCGGGTTCGAATTCACCTCAAGCCTCCGCGTAGGGACCCTGGGCAAGTTCTTCACTCGCAATTGCTCATGCGCTTCGGCGTGAAACTCCGATTCAGTGTCCGCGCTGTAGTCGGGACAGCCTCTGAGTAGAAATCATGAAGGGGCGCTATAACAAGTGCTCACACATACATTTACACAGAGTATAACAATCTTATTATAAACGATCTGCGTGTGAGATTGTCCGCTTGTGGGCTAATTAGTTAAACTGAGATTGACCTTGTTAAAAAAGCCTCTGAATAAGCTGTATCCGAATGTGAATATGCTATTTCCCGCGGCTTCGCTTTTTGTACGCTCTATAAATTTCGAGATTAAGATTAAAATAGCACAATTGACGTCGCTAGGAACAAATTTGTGCATACGTCTCGCTGTTAATGTTTTAGCCACCAATTAAGCGAGAATGTAGGCTGAGGAGTTCCTTAATTTTCACCGCTAGACCCACAACGAAATAACAAAATCAATGCCCTGAGAAAGAGGCAGCAATTGGATTACGTGGTCATATTTTGAAATACCACAAGCGCAGTTTTTCCAACTGCTTTCCAGTTTCCACTATACAGGCTGCCTCTCTATTATAACCAATTGATCTTCTAGATGCTGAACTGATTACGGATTGGTTTTGGTGTGCCATCGGTTGATGCTTCGATGTTACATTTAGCTGTGCAGTGGCATATGTGCCAATGGAATCTACATCTGTAATAGATTCTTTTCACTCACTCACTCAATAACTCACTCAATTAGTCACTCAGTCACTCACTCACTCAATTAGTAACACTTACTCAATCAGTCAATCACTCACTCACTCATTTACTGAATCACTGCATCGCTCAGTGTTTATTGATTTTCTGTTATGCATTAGTTACATTTGTATCCGTGCTATGTGACAATAATAGCAGTGTTTTTGAGCGTTTACCGACATCTTGTGGCTGCCTGAGCCATTGACGAAGACTTCATTCAGTACTTTATCTCATTAATCTCAATATGAAACTAGGTAAGTTGGTTTTGGTTTACGACGCTGTTGTAGCAAAAGCGATTGGACACTTCCCTTTTATCCAGGCTTAGGACTGGCACTATCGAAAACGGAAGTGGTGGTGTTGCCACAACATTACACGTTTTACACTACTGTAAGTAACTGGGATTTTACAGACGCATTTTTAGAACTTCTCATCTAGTAACTGTTGCTCTTTGGGAAATGTTTGTACTATTTTAGTCAACCCAGTTTCCATTTAGGCTACGCAATTATTTTTGTCAATCCAGCTTCTATTTACGTAATTATTTTCGTCAATACAGCTTCTATTTAGGCAAACAATTATTATTTTCATAAATCCAGCTTCTACTTGGGTAAACAAAATCAATAGGACTTGGCTTATAAATTTTGTAAATCAGGTAAGTTACCAGAGCTCAGCGGTACCTTGTGTGGAATCAAGAGCCACCGACTTCTTCAATTCATTGCATTTTTTATTTTCTCTATGTCTTGCTGGTCCTGTGATAATAATATTCTTTATTGAAACAATCCGTTGACAAACAGCAACCGGTTACAGTGTACAGTTAGGCCTATGCAATTGAAACAATTCACAAGAACACAAATGACAGAAGACATAAATCTTAACTACTAACAGAACATACAGCCTGCAATACACGGCGCTAATAGCAGCCTACAAAGCATGTCCGTCTACGGGTCTCGATCTCGGTACCCCTCGCTCTCGATGCCAGTGTGTTATCCAATGCGCTATCGGGCCCCGATAGTGACAGTTCCAGACCTGAAGAAAGGAGGAGGGTGATGCTAATAATCTTTGTTATGACAGTGTTGTTAAACAGTGACCAACTAGTTTCTTCAGTAACCACAGGCAAGAATAATTTGTGCCGAAGTGATCAGCCTATGTTGTCACAAGATCTCGTTAAACAAGAAATCCATCCATATGGCAAGAATTTGACCAGTCTATGAATAATTTACTATCGGCGTCAACAGACGTGAAAGCCAAACGATGTCGTTAGCCAATGGTTAATACAACGCTCTAGTGGACACCTCTAAAACGATCGTGAGTTCTACTACAAATGTCACAACAGGTTTAGTAAATTGCAGAAACTGCTCGTACCCTGGCAAAGCCAGTTCCAAGGCTGAATTGAGGAGGGTGACGCTAATGATATTTGCTATCACACAGTGTCGTTAAATTGAAATTATTACTACTGCTACTAATTATAATAACAGCAATTAAAAGTTAATTGTGAATCTTACACACCCGCCGTTAACATACTTTTAACCTTGTGAAGGACTGATCAATATTTAGAGATTAAACGCAATGACAAATAAATGGCATGTGATTCGCCTATTTTAAAGGTGTCTAAAAATCGACCAGAATATATCAAGTTTAGCGATTGTAATTGTCACGTATCCAATATTCTACAACCGTTTCCTACATTGCAGTTTTCTTTACCTTAATATACCATCATCATCATAGTTATCATAATACCAACACCACCACCGTATCGGATATTGACAGTCAAAGAGTAGATCATAGATGAAGAAGAATAGGTCCTAGAATGTATTATTATTATTTTTATTATTATTATTTTACTACTACTACTACTACTACTACTACTACTACTACTACTACTACTACTACTACAACTACTACTACTACTACTGCTGCTGCTGCTGCTGCTGCTGCTGCTGCTGCTGCTGCTGCTACTACTACTACTACTACTACTACTACTACTACTACTACTACTACTACTACTACTACTACTACTTGGCAGCCACAAGAAACGTTAATATAATGTAATTAGCAGCCGAAACTATTATGTATATAGCTCGTAGACTAGCAATTGATGCCTAAGATTGTTCGCGGGGAGCTCGTAATTTGTAAATATGCTAAGAATAACGGCAGTTCTTTAATGTTTACAATAACACAGAGAAACACCCATGGGTATGAAGTGTATGCGACTTTAAATTCTTAGCCACGGCATTTGAGGGCGGTTGTCAGTCCTCTCCCACGCCGTCTGATCTTGCCGCTAAAAGTGTACGATCGGTATGCGCATTATAGCTGAGTTGGCTGAGTGCCACAGTTGGGGCAGAAATCTCAAATCGAACTTCTACCCTGGCAGGCATTTCAGCCCTCAGCCTAACTATTCATTGTGTAACGCTTTAACCGTTGACATCGACGAACACTAGGCAGTTGAACAGAGACACGGCTCAGGATAAAATAAGTGCTATAGTGATCTGATATTTATGGCGTGACAGAGAACATTAAAGAAGGTGTTGAAATTTTTCCAAATGCCGAAACGGAACGATTTAAAAGAGGTGTTGATGCAATTATAATAATAATAACAACAAATATAACAACACTCTTCTTAATTAATTCAAACTGACATAATATTAACAGACGACAACAAGTGTAACAGGAGTCGAATTACCAAAGCCAGACTGAGTCAACCTTATGGGTTAGCGGGTATCGATCTCGCTTCCTACAGGATGTTCTGTTTTTTCCACCCCAGCATGTTGCCATTCATCTATCGCCCACATTGGACGTTCTTCTACTTCTAGAGTCTAGACACTATAGTAAAACATTGACCCTCGTATCGGTGTGTGCTGCTTATATACATTAGTTGTAATACATTGTAATCCACCGACCACAATAATTATGGGTTCTACTTGCACACATTTCACAGCAACGTCTGAAATGTTTCAGACGTTTAGCAAAACAGACAAGCAATATCAGTGAATAATTAAGACTATTGTCATAATTATACACCTTATATCTATAGTAACCGAAAGAAGACGTAAACGGCCCTGCTAACCACAAGAGGTCGCTATGCGGCGAAGACTATTGCATGAAATACACGGGTGCTTTTAACCCTTTGGAGGTGAGGTGGGGTATGACACACCCCAAGGCTATTCTACGCTGCTTTTTCTACGGAAAACGTAGAACCAGCTTGGATTATTTTTGTCTACCTTAGTGAATGTGAAATACGGACACTTTTTAGGACACTTTCAGGTACTTTTGGAAGCCATTTTTTTTTATTTCTTGCATATTAAAGTGAAATTTTAATTTTTCGTATAGGGCCTACATATTGATTTTAAGGAATTTAAAAAAGTAACGGCACAGAGCCGAAAAATGTGCGATTATAAGATATTACTGCATATAGTGTTGCATCGATGCAAAGTTGATCCATTATTACGGGTATTATGTCACGACATTGTCACGTGTTCCCAAAATGTTACATGTTTTGAGGGCCACGAAGATGCCATTGCAACGGGCCGCTTGATTTTGAGCGCCACCACGCTGGCCATAACAATTATGATTGAAAACTGTTATTTGTTCCTGAAAATCACCAGTTTAGCCGACAATTGGTTACATAACTGTAGTTTAGCTCACAATTTATATTATAATTGATATTGCGACTTGCAAGTAATTATATGTATTGGGGTATGTCAGACACCACCTCACCGTTAACGTTACAATGCGTCACCTCACCTCCAAAGGGTTAAATAGAAGCTGGATTTATGACAGAAATTCTTGGCTTTTATAGAAATTGGATTTATGACAGAAATGTTTTGCTTAGGCCTATAATTATTTGTATTGTATTGTATTGTATTTGAACACTTGTCATAGCGCCCCTTCCAGATTCCTAATCAGAGGCGCTCCCGACTACTGCGCGAACGCTGAATCGGAGTTTCACGCCGAAGCGCATGAGCAATTGCGAGTGAAGGACTTGCCCAGGTTCCCTACGCGGCGATTTTGAGGTGGATTCGAACCCGCAACCTTCAGATGCAAGGCACCGAACATACCCCCAAACCACTGCGCCCCAGTTGTATTGTGATGTGTTGTATTGTGTGTTGTATTGTACTCCACGTTTATAATGCGACCGAGCCACCCGCAGTAAAGATCCGAGAAATTAATCTCTGATAAACCGACCGACCCGGAATCGAACCCGGAAGAAGAATATAGAAGTTGGATTGATGAAAGACGGTCTGGTCTTTGCTTCAGTTGAAGTTGCATTAATAACAGTTATCATGGACATTGGTAGAGTTACCAACTTACTGTTCGGGGGATGGGTTGTCCGGGGGGATGGGGGTGTCCGGGAGGAAATGTCCGGATACTGGGACGGCACATGTACCAGTTGGCTCAGATTTGACCACAAACAGTTTAGAACAATTCATTATAATACATTCACTAAAGATGCTTGCCTTGCAAATTCCAGTCCTTGTTGAAACTGATTGTTTGCAGAAAAAAGTTTCCATCAAATTAAAATACATGGATGCTGTTTAAAAAAGTATGTCGACGTCCGGTTGTAGGACAATCCGGCGCAGGGAGCATTCGGTGCAGGGATAATTCGGCGCAGAGGGAATTAATCGCGAGGCAATCCAGCGCGAGACAATTCGGCGCAGGGAAAAGTCGTACAAGGGTTCTACACAGCTTAATGAGGCGACGCCCTACGTGAAGTACAGGTAGCAGTAGTGGGGGCCCAGACACTCAGTCATTTCAAGTTGAAGTAAAAGTTTCGTTTTCAATACCAAATTGAAGGTAATGGTCTGTAGATCAATATTCGTCCGAGGGGAAAGCATGTAGGTAAAAATTGAAGTGTGGGGGTCCCGAAAACCCCCTCTGGCCAAAGGGAAATATGTGTATTTTTTCCAGTCATTTCAAATAGATGCAAAAGTTTCTTTTCAGTACCAATTTGAAGGTAATGGTCTATAGACCAATATTCGTTCGAGGGGAAAGCATTCAGATAAAAAAGAAGCGTGGGGGGCTCGAAAAACCCCTCCAACCTATGTAAAATATGTGTATTTTGCTCCAGTCATTTACAGTAGATGCATAGGTTTCGTTTTTTTCAGTACCAATTTGAAGGTAATACTCTCTAGGTCCATATTGGTCAGAGGGGAAAGCATTCACATTAAAACATGAAGCGTGTGGGGTTCGAAACCCCCACCGTCTTTTGCGAAATATGTGGATTTTACTCCAGTCATTTCAAATAGATGCAAAAGTTTATTTTTCAGTATCAATTTGAAGGTAATGGTCTATAGATCAATACTGGTCCGAGGGAAAAGCATTCAGAGAAAAAAAATTAAGCGTGGGGGTTCGAAATCCCCGGCCTATGCTAAATATGTAAACTGTTGTAACTTTTGATTGGATGGTCCGATCTGAACATATGTGGTATGTATAAATTCAGAATCATGAGCTGTAAGTGATATTAACATGCATATTGCACATAAAAGCGTGTATTGCAAATAAAAGCGTGGGGGTTCTAAATCCCTTTCCCTGCATATATATGCGAAATATGCGTATTTTGCTCCAGTCATTCCTGTAGATGCATAAGTTTCTTTTTCAGTACCAATTTGAAGGTAATGGTCTCTAGATCAATACTGGTGCGAGGGGAAACCATTCAGATTAAAAAATGAAGCGTGGGGGTTCAAAAACCCCCTCCGTCCTTTGCTAAATATGTGGATTTTACTCCAGTAATTTCAAATAGATGCAAAAGTTTCTTCTTCAGTATCAATTTGAAGGTAATGGTCTATAGAAGATTAATACTGGTCCGAGGGGAAAGCATTCAGATAAAATAATTAGCGTTGGGGCTCGAAAGCCCCCGGCCTATGCTAAATATATAAACTGTTGTAACTTTTGATTGGATGGTCCGATCTGAACATATGTGGTATGTATGGATTCAGAATCTGGAGTTGCAAGTGATATTAACATGCATATTGCACATAAATTCAGTGATGGTGCCAGTGTTGGCACATATCCACAAAACTAAAGAAAGTGTCATAAGAAAGTTGCTAATAAACCGGCAATAACAAATTGAACGTACATGTACATATTATAGTTAAGTATTGCATATTGTTCTTGTCCAGCTACTTCGCACATGTACACTTGCAAAGACGTGTGCATTTCAATTTTGCCTTGATGCACTTGCAGAAAGAGCAGGTACTTGTGCAAGTGCACTTTACATCCAGGTGGAATACATCCCTGGCGTGGTACAGCGATGTCCACGTGGGAAGAAGCTTGCCTTCCTCTTCCTTCCACCCATGATTAGTGCGGTTGTTCAAAGGCATCACGGACCTATGAGCTGTTGTCCATATGCTCGCTTGCAATACACTTCTTTTGAGATGTTGATCCATAGTATCGGTTGTTGCGGGAATTCTCTCCACGTCCCTAGTCTTCTGTGATTACTCCTTCATTCGGACGAGGTCAATGCCATCGTTGGAGTCATTGGGGTACAGCCTACATGCGAATTTCGCTGCCACTTCTTTCAGACTTGGTGATTTTTGAAATGGAGTGTCGACGACATTTGGAAATTCCTCCATGAGGGATGGCACTTCGTGCATCAACTTTCAGCTATGAAAAGTATGTGTACATCACTGCAGATGATGAGGTTCATTATGTAGGAAACAGTCCACCAATGGAGCAATGCAACCATGAAGAAGTAGACACTCGTGTCCTTATACATCTCTTACACGCACTTCAAACATGGTCACTTGGGATGGTTCATACCGGAGATACTGATGTTGTCGTAAATCTGTTGAGTAATTTCCATCATATCAAGGCTCTGAATCCTGCTGCAGAAATCTGGATCTCCTTCAAAGCAGGAAAGACAACTAGAATGATCTCACTGAACAATGTCGCCTCAAACCTTGGAACGACAGCGTGCAAAGCAATGGCCCTCTTTCACTCATTTACAGGATCAGTCTTCGTTCAAGTTCAAGGGTAAGCGATACTGCTGCAAGTTGATGCACGAAGTGCCATCCCTCATGGAGAAATTTGCAACTGTCGTCGACACTCCCTTTCAACCACCGCCAAAGCTGAAAGAAGTGGCAGCGAAATTCGTCTGTAGGCTGTACTCCAATGACTCCAACGAAGACATTGACCTCGTCCGAATGAAGGAGTAATCACAGAAGACTAGGGACGTGGAGAGAATTCCCGCAACAACCGATGATTTGGATCAACATCTCAAAAGAAGTGTATTGCAAGCCAGCATATGGACAACAGCTCATAGGTCCGTGATGCCTTTGAACAACCGCACTAATCATGGGTGGAAGGAAGAGGAAGATAATCTGCTTCCCATATGGACCTCGCTGCCCCTAGCCAGGGATGTGTTCTACCTGGATGTGAAGTGCACTTGCACAAGAACCTGCTTTGTGCCGTTATATAGCTGGACAAGAACAATATGCAATACTTAACTATATGTAGGCCTACGTTCAATTTGTTATTGCCGGTTTATTAGCAACTTTCTTTTGACACTTTCTTTAGTTTTGTGGATATGCGCCAACACTGGCACCATCACTGCATTTATGTGCAATATGCATGTTAATATCACTTGCAACTCCAGATTCTGAATCCATACATACCACATATGTTCAGATCGGACCATCCAATCAAAAGTTACAACAGTTTATATATTTAGCATAGGCCGGGGCTTTCGAGCCCCCACTCTAATTATTTTATCTGAATGCTTTCCCCTCGGACCGGTATTAATCTTCTATAGACCATTACCTTCAAATTGATACTGAAAAATAAACTTTTGCATCTATTTGAAATTACTGGAGTAAAATCCACATATTTAGGAAAGGACGGAGGGGGTTTCGAACCCCCACGCTTCATGTTTTAATGTGAATGCTTTCCCCTCTGACCAATATGGACCTAGAGAGTATTACCTTCAAATTGGTACTGAAAAAAACGAAACCTATGCATCTACTGGAAATGACTGGAGCAAAATACACATATTTTACATAGGTTGGAGGGGTTTTCGAGCCCCCACGCTTCTTTTTTATCAGAATGCTTTCCCCTCGGACGAATATTGGTCCATAGACCATTACCTTCAAATTGGTACTGAAAAAGAAACTTTTGCATCTATTTGAAATGACTGGAAAAATACACATATTTCCCATTGGCCAGAGGGGGTTTTCGGGCCCCCACACTTCAATTTTTATCTGCATGCTTTCCCCTCGGACGAATATTGATCTACAGACCATTACCTTCAAATTGGCAGTGAAAACGAAACTTTTACATCAACTTGAAATGACTGAAGAAAAATGCACAGGCACGTTCCTCCACTATTATAAGAGGCTTTGCCACTTTGTAAACTAAAATATTCAGACTATTTTTGGAACTATATAGGTCACCATACATAAAACGAGTTTTGGCTATCTGAATACTCTCTTTATCCACAAAAGATTAGGTTTGTGAAATGCGTGCTTACAAAATAGCCGTTGGATTGCCCTGTAGGACTACTCTACTTCTTACACTGCGCTATAGTGTAACGTGTTTACAAGACTATATAGAACCTCCAAGCATATGTTGAAATTTAAAATTACCTGCCGTTAGATTATAGGTATTAATGCGAAAGTTATCAGTGGGAGCACAAAACTGCTGTCAAACCTAGTTTTATCAATTATTGCATCGTCGATGCTTTTCTGTTATTAGTAAAGTTGTTTCTTTCCACCCACCTGTTTTGCAACTTGAAGAAACTCGTAATTTAGAATTCTGGCGTTTACGATTACTTTCGTTTTCGTTTCTCTTGTGTTTTCCTGCACAGGCGTCCATTGCACGTTGCTCGTCTACAGAAATGAATATATCAATCTTTTATTCACCAAATATGGTAGCACAGAAAAAAAGGAGAAAAACACACAGAGATACAGCATTCTCAGACCAGCAGACCTGTCTGTACTATACTAATTAGAAATATTACATACGTAGTCCAACTGTCCAAGTTTCATTACTACAAATTACATGTATACTATGCGCATAACAGATTACATACAAAATTTACAATAGTGTTCCCGATAACTGAGCCTCGTTGAAAGAGTCTTGTTCTTCTTGCCAGCCAGCAGTCATTGATATTACGTTCCTGCGTAAAGTGCAGAATGTCCTCAACACTGCAGTGGCTGACTTTGAAAATTTTACAGATGGCATTGCTGTAGGTGTAATTCACTGAGTTCAGTGTTACTGAGGCTCACCACTTCCATTCCGTAAAGCAAGAATGGTTTGCAGTGAGCACTAACAAGATGCAGTAGTACTGGCTCACTGAAATTGCAACATTTACTATACAGTGCATTGAATGATTTATAAAACTTTACTCTCATTTCATGCAGACTTACTTTAAATGACCTGGCAGAGACAAGGAAACAACCCAAGTATTTAAGCTTTACAACATAGTTAATTTGAACATCATTTAGGCTAATCATTTTACATGAAGTACAAAAAGAGGGGCCAGCCCTCATCACCTGAGATTTATTTACATTTAACTTCATGTCAATGCTCTCCATTTCTTCAACACAAATTGCAACCATTGCTTGTAGGTCACAGAGTGATGCAGACATTAACATGAGATCGTCAGCGTACATTATGCACCCCAAGAACAGTTCCCCAATCCGACATCCATGGTTGGACCGACTCAATTTCTCTATAATGTCATTGACGTATACCGCAAAAAGTATTGGTGAGAGGACACCACCCTGCCTGACTCCACAACCTAGACTGATCATGTCAGACATCATGTTGTCCCATCTGACATAAGCTGCACTCATGCTATACCAACTTATAAGGATGCATAAAAGCTCGCGGGGACTGCTCTATCCATTAACTTGCTGAATAGTGCATAGTGATTTACTTTATCAAATGCTTTCGACATGTCTAATGCACACGGGTTTACATTAGAGCCATACTTAGTAAAGTAGTCAACTACTGATCTGACAGCAAGCAATGCATGAGAACAGCCCAATCCCTTCTTGAACCCAAACTGCAGGTCTGAAGTCAGCAAGTAGGTACCATACAGTTCCAGCAGACACATTTCAAAGAGTTTAGAAAGATTAGAACTTAATGTGATGCCTCGATAATTGTCACTCTTACTATTGTCTAGGGTGGCCCCTTTTTCGACAGGTATTATGATGCCCAAGCCAAACTTAGTAGGTACATTGCCATGGGTAAGCATCTGGTTGA
Source organism: Aporrectodea caliginosa (assembly GCA_020284085.1). Classification (NCBI taxonomy): domain Eukaryota; kingdom Metazoa; phylum Annelida; class Clitellata; order Crassiclitellata; family Lumbricidae; genus Aporrectodea; species Aporrectodea caliginosa. Next base: position 44,574 of record JACEVL010000670.1, read on the forward strand.
ATAAAAGAGATAGAAGCACACATAGTCTGGGATGAGCATGTACTAGATGCTCTGCCTCTATCCGATCTAGGCCAAATTAACTATGAGTTCTTTATTATTTGATGTTATTTACTTTATTGTTAATTGATGCTTTTCTATTTAGAAACGTTTATTTTCTAAGAACTTTCAATCTGTGCCAAACGGCTACTGATTTAACAAGAAACATTGATGAAATAAATACGAAGTCCTACTCCGTGAGCGCGTCAAAGAGCAGGTGTGTGATAAATTGATTGGGGTCTATTTTTAGTACAAAATTTTGCGCATCATCGCAACAAAACATTTTGTTGTTGCGCCTGAATATTTGAATTCACGAGAAAGCGCAGTGTGCCAGCAACACCGACCACGAGCGCTAATTAAAAATGTAATCTGTGCTATCTTGTATTAACTACTATCATCTTGAATCGTAATCGTAATCGTAAACTCGAGATTTCAAGAGCTACCACAAAAGCGAAATCGCAGGAACCAGCACATTAATATCCTCTTAATCAAAACAGAATTGATAGGCAGCAGAGGGGTCAAGATCCCGAGAGTTAGGCAGGCAGCAGGGCCGGATTAACAAATGTGGTGTCCCTGTTCAGTAAAACTGTGCGGCCCAGCCCCATACAATCACAACAAAAGGACACATAAAACATGTTATATTCAACGAATCAACATTCTTCTATTCATGCCTTGTTTCTTTTTGTACACTATCAGTAGGGTTTAGACTATGATTGTCCAGTATTATAGTGTTAATGGAAAACCTGTTATAATTGGATGGTCCGCAAAGAATCTACAACCGCACAATACAGAAAAAGAAGTGCTAGCGACTTCATTTTCTTAGCCTCGGGCCTCGGCATACGCGGACGGGTGGCAGTCGTCTCCCTCGTTTCTCCTACTCCCACAGACAATGTACGGTCGGTGTACTCATTGTAGCTGAATTGGCTAGAGAGCGCAGGTGGAGCAGAAATCTCGAGACATATTTCTGCCATTGAGGACAGGCAGAACGTCAGTTTAAATTACCGAGCCGTAGACATAAATTATGCAGATAATGTGGAGTTCTTGGTAGAGTAAATCCCATACCATTTCACTGGCGACATTTACTTCTAATTTTCTTCTCCGGGTTGCTGCCTATACCGAACTGTAATCCAGTTTTTCCACGCATCTACCACAATCAAGTTAATAGCACTGCTGCTCAGTGAAAACAAAATGGATAAGGTTCAAATATAAGTCCAGCTGGAAAGGACAGATGGTTTAACAGGCAGACCATCATGATCTCTGGGAAAAGGTAGTTCCTTTTGCAAACCCGCTATGACTCCCTATCGTCCCTCTAACAACCGGAATCGGACATCCGTTGGACATCGCTCTCTGGAGTCTGGACAACCCTTCTTAAACTATGCAGCGCTAGTGAATAAGTAGAGCCTTAGAAAATGTCGAGTTTACGATTACGATTAGGAACGTTCCTTGGTCATGATGTAGATGGAGTTAAAGATCGCTTAAACCAAGGATTATCAATCTGCGGACCTGGCGAACACGGCTATAACGATTACGCGGAACGGTGGGATTATCAGACGGCGAGGGATGGAACTGGCCACGTCCTCATATGCCGGGGCTAAGAAAATGAAGTCTCTAAGTACATTCTTAAAGAATTTCATAGTTTAATCAGATCTTATCGCATCAAAGGCCGTTGACGTAGATTGAAAACATCTGACTGTGTTTTAGGGGCCTATTCTATAATATAATGGACGATTGAACTTTGACTGTTCGCAATTTTTCGTATAGGCATACGTTTTTACTTTGAAGGCGGACGCAAAACTTGAAAAATTTGGTTTCTTGCTTTCTAGCGATGTTGTGTCGCAAGAAGGATGATTAGCGTTGCTCTCCTCCTTTCCCCAGACTCGAGATTGGCACTACCGGAGTAAGACATCTACTCACATCGAACTAATTTTGTACGTTAAACTGTGGAATTTCTGCGGCAGAGGATCGGATTTTTTACCTTTTAAGCCAAAGTAATGTAAGCTCCATGCACCTTCACAAGATGTCGTTAAACAATGAACTCGACAAAATTGTCTGTGCTATTTTTAGACACCTTTCAATCTGATCTCCAGTGCTCTATAGATAACTCATTTTTGCTGGATGGGTAATTATAATGCTGACGTTGTGCTATGTTTAAACACCTTAAAATTCCATTTCACTGGCGACATTTACTTCTAATTTTCTTCTCCGGGTTGAGGAACTCCGCCACTACTCGTTTTCTCTGGTAGTGCCAGTCCCAAGCCTGGGTGAAGGAGGAGGGCGCCGCTGATGGTCTTTGTTACCACAGAGAGGTCGTTAAACAGTAAACAAGCAACCAAATTGAGTCACGTGAAGTAGTGCCAATCTCAAGCGTGAACGAAGGAGGACGACGCTAAACATCTTTGTCATGACACAGAAAGTAACTAACAAAAAGTAAACCAATCAGTCAACCGGGTTGTGTTGATTTATATTGATTTATTTTCGTTGGAAGGCTAATATTATGTTAACTGAGTGCTGTCAAAGACGCTTCGCTAAGTTTAGACACTCGATATTTAGGCCTATTTATGATTTTCGTCTGCGGGTTGAGTGACTCCGCCCCTACCCTACATGAAGTAGCGCCAGTCCCAAGCCTGGACAAAGAAGGAGGGCGACGTTAAGTGTTAAGGTACACGCTTTTACCAATGAAGCATAAACCTATATAGCGCCAGATCAGTATGTTGAAAAATGTCTAGCTTTAACCATAACTCTTAGCTTCAGTCTACTGCTATAGTGAAATCGCTAATTTCAGCACCCATTACTTCGTAAACATCGATGAAGTTTATATAATCTCAGATGAGAGCGTTAAATGGTGTTTGCGCCAACCGTTTGATGAAGTTCACACTTCTGACGCCATAATTATGTTAAAAACCGTAATTCTTTGCTTCATTATTTAATCACATCTGGATGTCTTGATGTTTCTGGCTCTCTCGATGTTTCTCTGGTATCCACCACCGTGATAGCCAACGTCAAGGTCAAATGATCGAGAGATACGTCACTGGATTCCAGCATTTGACCTATGGAAGCCATGCCTCAACCCGAAGGTTAACAGAGTAGGGCTAAATCCAATATATTTCTACCCAGGAGGTACATAATCTGGTAACTACCCCACAAGATAACCCGCCAACATAACCTCTCCTCCTCCAGATTTTAACTTGAACCATTTCGGGGCCTTGCCATTTTAGAATATCAGCATAGGCAACACTGATGTATAATAATTAATAACCTTCTGCCATAGAGGCCACGCGCTGAAACAAGAACGACCCATATACGCCAAGATACACTGGCAAAATAGCCAATCCGCAAATGTCCTCCACCTTACCGTAGCTTTAAACCGTGTCTCGCAGGTGGATATGAAATCATTAGAATGTTAAGTCTTCTGCAGTTTAACGTATCATTGCTTCCGTTCGAGTAGACCTCAGAGAAGCAAATTTATGACAAATAAACGCTCTATTAGTTTAACACACTTTTACATTCATACATGGGTCTATCCGTAACGAACGCTCATACGCACAATCGGTTATCCTAATGCCTAGGCCTTTTCAACCTCTTTTCTTTTCTAATATTAATGCATTTAACCTGTATGTACTGAGCTGCGGTTTGCCAGCCTGATTGGTTCTGGATTGGATTGGATCCTCAGTTTAACGGCAGCTTATGACAACATAGGCCGTTGCCACCGACAAAGATTTTTTTGGCATATTACAGCTCAAGATTGGTTCTAATAAACGAAGATATATATATATATATATATATATATAGCAGACTTTTTAGACACCTCTTTTAAGCATGACAATTACAAATTTAAGACAGAAACCCGAGTGGTGTGACCCGTCGATGAGAGCCATATGCTAAAACATAATAATGCACGTATTAACCCTCGGGCTACCAAGCTTTTTGTGACACGGACTACCAAGGGGGGTGGTTACCACCCCTCCTGGATTTTCGGGTTTGGTTTTACATATCATATCTTGTAATACACTAATGGATTCAGCATTCAATTCTGTACAGAATGGTGTATTTAGTTGTACATTATGTGAATGCACCTCGAAATTACATCATTTTTAACAAAGGGACCGATAATTAGCGATATTTTATATTATTGCGTACATTTTGTACTTTTGGATAAACAAATATACGATTATGTGTGTTTTGAAACTGATCTGTGTATCCAAGATACACAAATACATACCTACACATGTTTATATACATATAAATATGCATCCATGCATATATACATGTACATTTATGCATGCATACATGTACAATGCTGCATTCAGCCATTTTCACACAGATTACGCGTATTATTATTTATTTTGATCACTTCCGGTTTTCAAAAGACAAACATGTAAGTATGCAAATTAAGCCCTACATTCCCTCTAAAGAATGGTATATTTGTTTCTCTTCCAGGAAGACAAATGAATATGCTACAGACAAAAAACTAAGGGGAGTCCTTCCATTCAGCCATTTTTCACGCATGTTACGGGTATTATTATTTATTTTGATCACTTCCAGTTTTCAAAAGACAAACATTTAAGTATGCAAATGTAGCCCCACATTCCCTCTATAGAATGGTATAATTTGTGTCTCTTAATATTAAATGACGGATAAGATATAGTCGAAAATCTAGGGGTGGTATCCCCCCTGGTGCCTCGGGTATATCGGGTATAACTTTTGAATGGCGTGGGCTACCACCATGATGTTTACCTAAAAATGTGCGCCAATGAATCTGCTACAGTTACCTAAATTGCAAAAATTATATTCCACGTGGAAATTTTTTTTGCATAAAAACGTAGGGGTGGCAACCACCCCCTTGGTAGCCCGAGGGTTAAACCGTAACACGCATAAAGGCTTTTACTGATAACTTACACACCTCTTTCAGGTGCTATCATCTAGCCATATAAACAGACGGGCGCTAGCGTCTGCACCTTATTTCATTAAAAGAAAACAGGGCCGAAAGTGTTTTTGGGGAGAATTTGTGATTTTGCGATTTTTATCTAGTTACATTCTTCTATCAACGTACTTAACCTATCAGGTTCAATATCATTGAAATAAATGTTTTTTATGACAAAATTGTGTGTTTCTTAAAAAATATGTCAATTATTTGTTTTCGGTACATTAGACTTATAGTAGGCCTATTTCATGACAAAATGCATTATTATTTGTCAGATAATTCAGCAGCAGTAACATAATAGTGAAGCTTAAAGGAAATGGCTTCTAATGATATATAACACTCCATAACAATGCAGTAGTAGTTGCGAAACCTTATAACCTACAACTTCATGATACTGTAGGCCCTATCCTTTAATCGCAAATTACTCCAAATGAGCATTTTCTGGGTTGTTGTGTTTCTACACTGTGTCCACGATAAAGTAGACCCCTAGACTTTGTTAAATATCTTGGTCAATTGTACTACTATAGGTACTAAATTTGGTGCACATGAACTTCAGTCTATTCTATCTAAACCCTGCAAATTTTATTACAATTGATGCAACGGTTACGATGATATACCCTTATGAAATTGGGTGGTTCAGGAACCAAGTTACCAACACGTAAAACGCATAGAATTACGTCATTTTTCTGGCTACCGCAGGGATAGGCTGTTGTTTATAAGCGTCATTTTCGGAAACAATTAGACTACGAGACCTGTTTTACGTAACAGTAACAGTAACAGTAACAGTAACAGTAGTTGGTTGTAAAGAAATGGTTTTCAGTGCAGAGGACAAGATTTTAATCAAGGAGTTGAGAGAGACGAAGGGGTATGGCGTAGGAGACTCATTACAGAATTTCCAATGAAAAATTGGTCCCTAGCTGGTGTCAGCAAGCTGTTAAAAAGATTGCCACAACCGGATCAGTTGCAAGGAAACCACGAGACGCAAACAAAACCATGGACGCAAACAAATATCAATGCTGTCGGAGAACTGGTGCTGAGTCAGGATGATCAGCCGCGCACGCATCTGTCGATGCGTTTTACGTGTTGGTAACTTGGTTTCTGAACCACCCAATTTCATAAGGGTATATCATCGTAACCGTTGCATCAATTGTAATAAAATTTGCAGGGTTTAGATAGAATAGACTGAAGTTCATGTGCACCAAATTTAGTACCTATAGTAGTACAATTGACCAAGATATTTAACAAAGTCTAGGGGTCTACTTTATCGTGGACACAGTGTACAATAGCAAGACATGTGCTGGATAGGATGCAGATTCATTCTTTATTTCACTCGCATTCTGAACATTTTAGAAATGCCAATAAGTCCAAACCGACCAACTGGTCCCTATTCACGTAAGCGTCCATAATTATTAGACATTAGCGCCAGATGTCGTACAAATAGATTAAAGAAATTAACAATGAATATCATACTACAAATCTGCGTTGTATAAAATTTCTTGAGATTTCTGCGGTAACTGTTTAAGTAAGTAAATAAGAACGGTCGTTAAACATTGACTGTTCTTGGATTTGAAAGGGGTGGAAAAAATTGTCATATGCTCGGATTTTGTGACGATCCATAACAACAGAAATCTGATGAAATTTGATGCAATTCTGTAATTTCCTTAATCTACGACTTCCCTCCCGCCAATATCTGATGCAGAAGACATTTACTAAACGTTTGTATGAACAAGGTCAAACTTGCATACATAGGCTGGGCATACATTATAACTTACCATCGCGAATAGCGATATATTGGTCAATACTTCGACACCTTCAAAATGTTGATATCTGGCGCTATTTATGCGTCACTTAAAGCAGCTAATCTGCAATTGAAGTAGGTGCAAAGACTAAAGGCGTAAGTTGAAACCAAGCAATTAAAAATTGTTCATAATTATAACAATATTAAACGCCTGTCTTAATAAGATCTAATTTTCAAGGTATACGACAAGGTCGATAAAAAATACTATCATCCAAGCCGGAGAATTTTATGGCTACTTAGACACCTTTAAAACGCATGTACCCGACACAATTTATTCGTTTTTGGTTTTGGTTCCATAGCTTCCGCTCCATTGTTCTTTTCGATGTTCCTCCTGTCATCTGGATTTTCATCACTGACCAAGAATCTAGTAATACTGCTACTACTACTGCTATTGCTACTGCTATTGTTACTGCTGCTGCTGCTGCTGCTGCTGCTGCTGCTGCTGCTGCTGCTGCTGCTGCTGCTGCTGCTGCTGCTGCTGCTGCTGCTGCTGCTGCTGCTACTACTACTACTACTACTACTACTACTACTACTACTACTACTACTACTACTACTACTACTACTACTACTACGAGTTCTCTGCCCGAAGGCAGGTCCATTGGCTTTTACACCACCTGGGGATGAGATGAGTGAGGTGGTTTTCCGTTTTCTTCCTCACAGACAATTGTGGGTGAGCAACTTGTTCAGGGTCGCTACGCAGTGGTTTGAGATAGATTTGAATCTGTGACCCTCCAGTTAAAAGGCACAGAACAGACGGAGTCTATTCATTATTTAGTTATATTTTCATTTGTGATATGCAGAAACCTTATTGATCCTCAGTTTAATGGCAGCTTATGACAACATAGGCCGTTTCCGCCGACAAAGATTAGTTTTTGGCATAATACAGTTCTTTGAAAGTAAAATGAGTTATTTATATCTTTTAAAACGCGTAATTTAAAGGTGTTTAAGCAAAGCTTACAGATTTTAGTCATATTATGTGTTTCACGACATCTTCTGGTTTTGGTTAAAACTTACAATGTCGTATCTCATTGAAAGAAGAATATCGAGCCACATCGCCATCGAAACAATGGACTCAATTATTTCTGCTGGGGTTGATTTCATCCCTGAGTTTGGCTAACGCCTTTTGACCATTTCCGGAGAGTTGCATGACGTTAGTTTTCTTTTCCAGCGTCTTTCTATCTGTATCCGAGGCGGAATAGTCTTGTGGTTGCATGGCCCGAATCAAATTCATTCTTAAATTAAATGATGATACGTTTGTCAACCGAGAGGTCGAGGGTTCAAATCACGGACATAAATTGTTTTCGAGATTTGTGCTCCACCTGGTGAAAACTCAGCTGTAATGAGTACAATGTCGGTGGAAAGATGAGACGGCGAGGGAGAGAATTGGAAGTGGCTGATGCGAAACTTAAGAGATTGGTTAATTGCTTTTAAGACACTGTGTAGTAACATTGATGATCAGGGTCGCCCTCCTACTTTACCCAGACTTGGGTCTGGCACTGCTTGAGTATCGAAACCTATAGGAACATAGTTTTGATGATGACGATGATGAAGACGACATCGACGATGACCGTGGTGACGATGACGATGATGATACGTTTGTCAAACTATGCCGTTATTTCGAATATGGTTGGGTTCATTACGAAGTCAGGATCGTGGTAGGAACATAATCATTGGTTTCTCTATGATGATGATTGGACTTTTTAACGACTAGCTGTATGGTAACATAGACCCTTAGCGTCGCCCTCCTCCTTCTTCCAGGCTTTGGACCGGCACCGAGACTGGCACAAAGCACGGAGGTGCAATGCACGAACGTTTCAGTTGCGGAGGTAACTTTGCCCTTGCGTACTTGGTCACCGATCCTCATCTCCGCTTGGCCAGGAGTCAGACCGGGCTGAAGCTCATCTTCCCTGGCTGGCCAGATGTCAGGATCGGCTGAAGCCCCCTCGCCCCGTCAAGGCGTACGCATCGGTTTCTCTATGATGATGATTGGACTAGTTAACGACTAACTGTATGATAACAAAGACCCTTAGCGTCGCCCTCCTCTTCTTCCAGGCTTGGGACTGGCACCGAGACTGGCACAAAGCACGGAGGTGCAATGCACGAACGTTTCAGTGGCGGAGGTAACTTTGCCCTTGCGTGCTTGGTCACCGATCCTCGTCTCCGCTTGGCCAGAAGTCAGACCGGGCTGAACTCGTCTTCTCTGGCTGGCCAGATGTCAGGATCGGCTGAAGCCCCTCGCCCCGTCAAGGCGTACGCATCGGACATCCACGCCGTCGAGTGAAACTTCTGAGGCAGTTGCTCGAACGGCGTTCCGAGGGGTTTCTCTACGTCTTTATTTAATTATTTATATTCGGAAGGGAGACTGAAAAGAGGTGTCTAAGAACTGATCTACTTCACTTCTTCGTCCGAAGCTACCTTGTGAAGGATCTAGACAAAAAACATAATTTTCTTTGTCTTTAGCTCATGGGGTGAATACAATACTCAACACATTGACCGCCAGGTACGAGTTAACTCGTACTTGAATGGGATTGCTGAGACGCCAGGTACGAGTTAACTCGTACTTCAAATATACAGCGGGTATAGGCGTGCTGGTAATGATAGCTCAGATTTCGAGTCTGGCCCTGGCTTGTGGATGCTTTTCGACAGGGCTGACGCGTGTCAAATTTACGCTAGGAATGTCTCGGGTCAAATTTACGATAGGACTGCCGTGTTTCACTTTGCCCGGCCATGGAGGCCTTAATGTATTAAGGCCTCCATGGACAGGGCTACCGCGCGTCAAATTCAAGATAGGGTGCCGTGTGTCAAATTTACGATTGGGCTGTCGGGATTCAAATGTTATATAGGGCTGTGGCGTACTGCTAATAAATGGTCCGGCGGTCAATGTGTTAAAAGAGGTCTCTATAAAATGACTGAAGTTCTTTTCTACGTCTGGGACTTCTTGGACCTTACACCCGTCTTTTAAAAACCATTCTGACTGTCACACAGTATGCGCATAAAATGAAGAAATTTTCTCAGGGAGTATCTACTTATTTAGCCATCGCATGAGCGCAGTGGCGTAACGAGGAGGGTAGGGGTGGCGGCCGCCCCCGGGCGCAGCACAGGGGGGCGCAAAATGAGGGTTGTTTACAAATTTTTCATAAGAAAATAGAGAAATTTGACGGTTTCTGGGAGAAAAATAGAGAAATTTAGAGAAACAGACACATGGGGGGGCGCAAAATTGGGGTTTCTTACAATAAGCAGACAATTTATGACAATAAATACACGAAATAGCAACAAAAAAAAGGTCAGAAAATTTTTCGCGGAGATGGAAAAAATTCTTGCCCCCGGGCGCACGGACCCCTAGTTACGCCACTGCATGAGCGTGATACATTTGCAACGTATCGTCGTCGTCGTCATCATAATCATCATTATCATCATCATTGCTGATTTGATTATTTTAGTCATCATGATTATCATCATTTTCAATGAGTCAGGGTTGCCAGTCTTCGGAAGTGCCTGTTTGCGAAGGAGAGGAACCGATCAGCCGTCTGGATGATGATGCTGATTGTTCTGATGATGACGATTAAAAGGAGGAGGAAGAGGACGATGATGCTACGTTTATTAAACGACGCCTTATTGTCATAATTATAATTAATTAATTATATGGTTCGAATCAACACGGATAACAACACACTGCGTGTGTGTGTTTCCTTTTTAACGACTAGCTAGCTGTGTGTTAACAAAGACCACTAGCGTCGCCTTCCTCCTTTATCCACTCTTGGGACTGGCACTGTCAGAAAGCACACAGTGGCGGAGTTTACAACACACTGCTTTTTTTACACTGCTTTTCTTTTTTTTACACTGCTTTTCTGCGTCTTTAATTTATAAGATCCTTACAGCACTTAAAAGAGGTGTCGAAGACCGAACTTAAATTATTTCTCTTTTTTTCCTCCTGGGCTACTCTGACCATACACCCGTCTGATCAGGTTCTCAGATTGTCTATGGCCAAATATGATTATGTGTGTTTTGAAACTGATATGTGTATCCAAGATACACAAATACATACCTACACATGTTTATATACATATAAATATGCATCCATACATATATACATGTACATGTATGCATGCATACATGTACAATGCTGCATTCAGCCATTTTCACACAGATTACGCGTATTATTATTTATTTTGATCACTTCCGGTTTTCAAAAGACAAACATTTAAGTATGCAAATGAAGCCCTATATTCCTTCTAAAGAATGGTATATTTGTTTGTCTTCCAGGAAGACAAATGAATATGCTATAGACAAAAAAACTAAGGGAGAGTCCTTCCATTCAGCCATTTTCACGCATGTTACGGGTATTATTATTTATTTTGATCACTTCCGGTTTTCAAAAGACAAACATTTAAGTATGCAAATGTAGCCCCACATTCCCTCTATAGAATGGTATAATTTGTGTCTCTTAATATTAAATGACGGATAAGATATAGTCGAAAATCTAGGGTGGTGGTATCCACCCCCCCTGGTGCCTCGGGTATATCGGGTATAACTTTTGAATGGCGTGGGCTACCACCATGATGTTTACCTCAAAATGTGCGCCAATGAATCTGCTACAGCTACCTAAATTGCAAAAATTAAATTGCGCATGGAAAATTTTTTTTGCATAAAAACTTAGGGGGGGGGTGCAACCACACCCCCCCTTGGTAGCCCGAGGGTTAAATAAGCCATCTTCGGGAAGCGAACCGCGATCCGCATGATCTCTTTCACAGAGGCGCATGATACATCCTATAGCTACAAACAGCGGAGAGCTATGCTAAACATCTTCACAACGATCAGCCATCACTGGGCTCTCTGGCAATCTATTACTAAGCACAGATTGTAGGCTCACAGTAATGGGCAAATACTTATGGAAAGCATTTTGAAAATACAAGTGAAATAGTTGATCTATTTTGGTAAAAAAAATGTTGTAAAAACCTATTGTGCCCATCACTGTATGGTCTAACATTTTCATAAGTAGATGGCAATCTGTCCGCGAAGTCATTTCTGGCAAACAATCTGTTTAACGTATTTATTAGACACCTTTACAACGTATGTTTAAGAAGCAATAAATAACATTTTCCGTTTAATCGTTATTGTTTTTTTCAGAATTTTGTTATTGTACAACTTCGCCAATACCTTTCTTCTTGTGGTAGTTCTATAATAATAATCATCGTTATTATTTCAAATTGATGCATCGCAGTATGACTACTTATAATTAATCTTTCTATGCGAATGATTATGCATGGCTTGTTGTGCATTTATGCTCTCTATACTTTTTTGATATTTGGCTAGGATATGTTTCCTTTCAGTGTATTGCTTATAATTTTTTGCCATCTTCAACTACTCTGGTAGTGCCAGTCGGAAGCCTGTGTAAAAGAGGGGGGCACTGCTTGTCATTTAACCACCTTCAAAACAATCACCCATCACTGTACCATCAACTAAGCAACCAACTTAAGTATACATGCATAGGCCTAGTTTCTAATAGATACACATTCCTAATTTCGCCTCAACCCGTACTCTAGTAGTGCCCGTCCCAAGCCCAAATGAAGGAGGAGGTGATGCCAATCATCTTTGCAGTGATGCAGCATCGTTAGACAGCACCTAACCAACGCATCTTCGGGTGGCGCCAAACCAAAGTCTATGGCCAAAGGGGAGGGCGATGCTAATCACCTTCACTATGATCTGGCGTCGTTCAGCAAAAGGCTACTACTGCCATTTAGCATAATAGCGACCATCGACTGATGACTGGATCATTATTACAGTGGCGCTAAAGAAGCTATTAGTGTAGATTTTCTAGATTAGTAAAATTGGATGGGCCGTCTAACAACGGAAACGAAGCTCAATGTATAGTTAAACACGAGCAAATGAAGAATATCCTAAGACACCTTTAAAACCACTTCAGTCTGCTTTATAAATAGAGATATTTTTCGCTTTCATTAATTTATTTTCACGTTTAGAAATTGTCATTACCTTACATGGAATAATTACACAATTACAAAATAATTACATAATAATTATTACATAATATTATACACTGTGTCCACGATAAAGTAGATCACTAGACTTTGTAAAATATCTTGGTCATTTGTAGTATTATAGGTACTAAATTTGGTACAAATGAACTTCAGTCTATTCTATCTATACCCTGCAAATTTTATTACAATTGATGCAACGGTTACGAGGATACACCCTTATGAAATTGGGTGGTTCAGGAACCAAGTTACCAACACGTAAAACGCATCGACAGATGCGTGCGCGGCTGATCATCCTGACTCAGCACCAGTTCTTCGACAGCATTGATATTTGTTTGCGTTCGTAACGTCCGATCTCGTGATTTACTTGCAACTGATCCGGTTGTGGCAATCTTTTTTAACAGCTTGTTGACACCAGCCAGGGACCAATTTTTCATTGGAAATTCTGTAATGAATCTCTTTGCGCCATACCCCTTCGTCTCTCTCAACTCCTTGATTAAAATCTTGTCCTCTACGCTGAAAACCATTTTTTTACAAAAAAACTACTGTTATGTAAAACAGGTCTCGTAGTGTAACTGTTTCTGAAAATGGCGCTTATAAACAACAGCCTATGTATCCTCTGCGGTAGCCAGAAAAATTACGTCATTCTATGTCCAAAATTACGTCATTCTTAGGAGTTATACACCGTGTCGTGGACACGGTGTATAACTCCGAAACTACACTACCTGCAGTAGTGTCAGTCCAACGCCTGGAGAAAGGAGGAGGGCGTCGCTAATCAAACCAACATGACGTAATATGTTATTAAACTGTAGGAATCCTTTTGTTACTCCGACATAATGTGGTGACATTGACATCTCAAAGATTTTCCTACACGATGGATATAAAATTACGTCCTTGTAAAACGCTTGCAAATGATTTTGAGCATAAAGTAAACGAAGACTGACCTTTTAGACTAGTAACATTAAACACTGAATATCTCTGTATTTGCGAAACGTTGCTTTGACACCTTTAAATCGAGTGTTTCCGGCTCAATAAAGAAATAATTTTCCTTCGAATGTTACTGGTTTAGTTGACATCTTTTCATCCAAAATGAATCTAACCTCACCACTGTGTCCGTAGTCTGGTAGTGTCAATCTCAAGCCTGGATAAAATAGGGCGATGCGAATCATCTTCAAAAATTGTCGTTAAATAGCTGCGAGTGAAAAAACGAAAATCAGAAATCTGAAAAGTAATAGCAACCAAAAGTTGCCTAATGGCATAAGGTAAAAAATATCGACTTTTAAAATATAAATTTCTTCCACCTCCGCCAGCGGAAAGAAGTCACGAAAAATAGCGTCTTTTTAGAGAAAAGTGCAAGTTTCTTGTAAAATATTTTAATTGAAAACTAATTCACTGCCATTCATTATATCGTTTGAACGATTTCTTAAAACTGAATGAAACGATATACTAAATTATCAGAATATACACCTAATTATTTGTAAGACTTAATAATTTTTTTATCACTGCCCATGCTTCGTGACATATCGCGCAGCTTGAAAACGGTTCAAACATGTAGGCTACGTACGGAGGGAGAGTAACTGATGAGAAGATGGAATGAGTGATTTAAAAGTAGGTCAAATGACGAATGATGATGATGATGATGATGATGATGATGATGATGATGATGATGATGATGATGATGATGATGATGATGATGATGATTATGATGACGATGAAGAAGAGGGATGAAAATAATTATAATAGCCTACGGTTGTTAAACGATACCGTAGTTTCGTATTATGATTGGGTTCAATGAAGTGCTAAGCGATTGAGACTTACTGTATTACACCTTGCACTTATAAGATGAACGGAACACTTTAAACGGGTGTTTAGCAGCTACTCCATATTTCTTCTTCGTCTGGGGATAGGCCTACTATGACCTTACATTCGTCTCATCCGCCGTCTGACTATCATACATAAATTGAAGAGTTTCCCTCATGGAGTATTTGCTTATTTAGCCTTCGGAAGAGCGTAGTCTCCCTGTTCCAGAAGCTATAGGTCGTTATACATCTAAGCAGAAACAGTCTACGCTATACTCATCATAAATCAGACTCCGAGGTGGACAAGGTTTCCTTGGAAAAATGTCATTTAAAGAGAAGAGTCAGCACGGCCACAGAGGTCATCGAACATATTCTGGTCGGCAGGCAAACACTTTAGCCGTACCATTTTACGTATTATTGCGTTAAGCAGTAGACGTTTCATCCAAATGCCAAACCTGACCTACTGGGTATTGACCTGCTTATAAAGACACGACTTAGTTGTATTGCGCCATCGGTTGATACCTTGTGCATTAGAAACTGGCGCAATGATCATACTAATAATTATAATAATATTAATAAAAGGCTACTACTACCACCTTTACTACTACTTTGACAACTCGTGCTATCCTGCCAATTTCTAACTTCACAATATCAAAGTGTTAAATATTATTAGGCTGTCGCTATATGACTTAACATAACGTGTAATAAGTGACACACTTTTTCATTTTCCTGAATTTTCGTCTAAATATTTCATATTTTGTTGTTAATTGCAATAAATGTCTGAAATCTGTCGGAGTCTGTTAACTCAACACCGATAAATGATAGGCTACTACTGAACATAGTCGCAAAAATCTGTCAAAGTCTGTCAAATAAGCGAAAAATTATTTGAATATCGAATCGCTAGAATGATGCAATGTAAACTTCGGATTTCCAACACTGTAAGACGGGATCAGGAGTGAGTTTGAATTCTCTTAAAATACAAACTCTTTTAACGCAATGAGATCACAGAGTGATGACGTCACTATTTTCAGCGACCTACTCTACTAGGTAAGGTTGCAAATCTACTGTTTAAAATCAATTCTTGTTAATCGTCGATTACCAATCAGTTTTCACAGTATTTAATTTTGTTTAACTTTCTGTATAAAGTTCCCTTATAATTACAATTATAATGCATCGTCTCACAAATTACGGGCTCCAATATTAATATTGTGGCGTTTGCACATCCGTCGTACGTTATGTTCGTCAATATATAGGCTACATACGGGTAATTCCGGCAGTTTTTTGGATTTCGTGTCCCTCAGCCATTACAGACGTATTTTTACAGCTAGGCCTACGGAGGCACGGAATGTATCGAAATGTTCGTAGTGAGCTGCGAACAAAGTCCGCTATCTTACACATATTGGATTGTTCGTTTTTAATTTCGTTTGACGCTCCAAACGCGTCAAATCTCACTACTGTCCCGCGTCTCGATCCGTATTTGTCGTTTTTGGAGGTGCACAGAAATTTTAATTTTTTGAGCAATGATGCAATTTATTAAAGTTGTGAGTATCCTCTATCATTGGCTTACGAATCACCTAATTCTGAGGCTTATTTTAGGCATAGCACGTCAAACAATCTTTTCCCTCAGGTTGCACCTCATGAAAGGATTGCACGTTTCGAAATCCTACACTGGTGAGACGCATGGGTGGGACTACACGCTTATGCATATAAATGAGCGCTCACGTGACTAAGTTTAGGCTTGAGAGTTCCTTGCCATTTAGTTAACACAATCGATGTAAAAATGGCGTACTTGACGTTGGTAATTAAGCCGTCTCACAATGGCCATGACAACTGTCATCAATCCAGCTTCCATCTAAGAAAAAAATTCATCAATCGAACTTCTGTTTACGCAAGAATTATTGTCATCAATCCAACTTCTATTTGACGAAGAATTTGTCATCAATCCAATTTCTATTTAGAGCTTGTCTGGCGATGTCTCTAAGGAACCGGCCGACTTCTGTCGTCAGGTATCTGATCATTATAGCCTTTCTGTCAAGTTCTGCGCTCTTCCACTGGGGAATATCCTGGTCCCTCGAACCCAGTCTTCAGTCAGACAGCGTCAAGCCTTCCGGTTGCTCGCCACTCCACTCTGAATGGGCTCCCACTTCTGCTACGCTTACTGCCTCTGAATAAACCACCTGCCTTCTACTAACTGCTTAAATCCTTTCTCTTTAGCCTTGACTGGACTATTGCAATAAAACGAATCAGAAAGCTAAGCATCAAACGCAGAGTCAGTTGGAGACTATTCCCGTCCGCAGGGCCGGCGACAGTAAGATCAGGATGCTGCCTTATTGGGTTTGCGCGTATTGGTCGAGAGGCTTTCCCAGCGCAGAATAGCGGAGAGTGTATCTGTATCCGTTACAGCTAATTAACAGAGGCCGCTTTCTTATAGTTTCGCTAAAACATGCTATAAATTATATTCTCAGGAATCCAGCTTCTAATTAAAGAAAAGATTATTTTCATAAATCCAGCTTCTATTGAATGGAAACTTAGTTTCATCCACTTATCCAGCTTGGTATCCAGCTTCTGTTTACGGGAAAAATTATTTCGAACAATCCAGCTTCTTATTTCAACACAGGAATGTTTTCATCAATCCCACTTTCAATTAGGTAGACAGTTGGGTACTTGTCGGTTTTACGACCCCCAAAATTCTTTAGCGTATTTTATTATTTCTCTTATGTGTCTACGTAAATGGAAGCTGGATAGATAAAAATAATTGTTTGCCGAAATCGAAGCTGGATTGATGAAACTAGTTATTGGCTAAAATAGAAGCTGGATTTACGAAAAAAGCGTGTAGTTTAGCCTCGTAAATGACTCGACACTGCATGGCGAGTCAGAGTTGGTCGATAAAAAAGTTTGATTGACGAAAATAATACAGAATTCTTGCTAAATAGAAGTCGGACTTATGAAAATAATTGTAGGCTAAGTAGAAGTGGGATTGATGAAAAGAATTTTCCTTCAATAGAAGCTGGATTCATTACAGTTATCATGAAAGTCATGTTGGGGGTCGTAAAACCGACATGTACCGACAGTTGTTTCATCAATCCAGCTTCCATTTTAAAGTGACAATATCAAATAACGTTGTAGACAAATTGTCGTTGGCAGAAAGTCTCTAGACGAATTGTCGTGACACCAGAGCGAGCCTCAGTAAACAATTAAACAAAACAGTGTATTAAGGAGGTAGTATAACTGAGAGTGAGAATTGCGAGAAACAACGCGTAGCTGTCGCAGCTGATAATGGTAGTCACTACAGAGCTGGTAGTTATGCTGGAAAAAAGGTGACTTCTTAATACAGCGCGATACCGAAGTCTTGAACCGAAGTCGAGAAGGTGAAATGAGAGAACTCTGGCAAGAACGCATTGATCGGTATCAGCGAGCTGTTGCCGTGTACTTAACCAGATTATTGAGTCTAGGATGGGTTATAAGTCTTTGTGCATGGCTACGATGCTTTTTTATTTCCTTAATTAAGTTAGCGATATGAATAGCAATACGAAAGATAAAATAAATGTACTATTTTTACTCATTGCGTAGTGAACATCATACTGAAAAGGCAAACAACTGTCGAGTTTGCAGAATAATTTCAATCCAAAGAAACTTACAAGAGGTTCAGTATCTTCAACACTAGTTTTGCTAAAAAAAAACATATGTGACGCTGAAATTCTGACAATTTATTACCATAAATGATGTCGGAAAGCATTTCCTCCAAGCATTCATTCGGATATTCCATTGGAAATGCAACACAAGAAAAGATTGAAAGTTTACAGCTATGTGATAAATCAGTTGTGCTGGATAGTCAAGCGAAGAAAAAGAAGAAACACTATTCCAAGGCAACGACACACGAATGCGAGTTTTGCCAAACAGTTTTTAGGTGCACCTATAACTTACAGAAGCACTTGAGAATTCATACCGGAGATAAAGCACACATTTGCCTGGTGTGTGAGAAAACATTTGCAAACTCTTCGAATCTGAAAAGACACACTGGCATCCACACTGGGGAGAAACCATTTCAGTGCGAGATATGTAAACAAATATTTTCTCGTTCTTGCAGTCTGAAGGATCATAGTAGAATCCACACTGGAGAGAGGCCTTATCAATGCCAGGTATGTCAAAAGCGTTTTACCAAATCTTCTGATCTAACATGTCATGCAAGAATTCATACTGGAGAGAAATCTTACGAATGTCGCATTTGTCGAAAACGTTTTTCTGATTCTTCAAATCTAACACATCATAAAAGAATCCATACGGGAGAGATGCCTTTCCATTGCCGTTTATGTGAGTTTAAAACTAAGTATGAAGGTAATCTAAAGAATCACATGCTAACGCATACTGGAGAGAAACCATACCTTTGCCTGGTATGTCAGAATACATTCTCTAAGTCTTCACGTCTGAAAAATCATGAAAAAACCCACTCTGAAGATAAGCCATTTCTGTGTATTCTTTGTAACAAAACATTCTCCGCATCTTCAACGTTACAAGGTCATGTTAGAATCCATACTGGTGAGAGACCTTATCAATGCCGAGATTGTCAAAAACGTTTTTGCAATTCTTCATGTCTAACACGTCATGCAAGAATCCATACTGGAGAGAGGCCCTATCAGTGTCAGGTATGTCAGAAGCGTTTTTCCTTATCTTCAGATCTAACAGTGCATACAAGAATCCATACTGGAGAGATGCCTTTCCAATGCCAAGTGTGTCAAAAACGTTTTTCAAAATCTTCGCACCTAGCAAGTCATACACGAATTCATACCGGAGAGAAACCGTACAAATGCCAGTTATGTGAGTTTAAAACTAATTATAGCAGCCATCTGAAAAATCACATGCGAACACATACTGGCGAGAAACCATACCTTTGCCGAGAATGTCAGAAAACATTCTCAAACATTTCGCGTTTGAAAAATCATGAAAAAGCCCATTATGAAGAGAAACTATTTTTGTGTGTGCAATGTAACAAAACATTTTCCACATCTTCATTGCTACAAAGTCATGTTAGAATCCATTCTGGTGAGAGACCTTATCAATGCCGATATTGCCAAAAACGTTTTTCCAATTCTTCACGTCTAACAAGTCATGCAAGAATCCATACTGGAGAGATGCCTTTCCAATGCCAAGTGTGTCAAAAACGTTTTTCAAAATCTTCACACCTAACAGTTCATGCAAGAATTCACACCAGAATGAAACCATACAAATGCCAGTTATGTGAGTTTAAAACTAATTATAGCAGTCATCTGAAAAATCACATGCGAACACATACTGGCGAAAAACCATACCTTTGCCGAAAATGTCAGAAAACATTCTCAAACATTTCGCGTTTGAAAAATCATGAAAAAGCCCACTCTGAAGAGAAACCATTTCTGTGTATACTTTGTTACAAAACATTTTCCAGATCTACATTGCTAAAAAGTCATGTTAGAATCCATACCGGAAAGAGGCCACACCAATGTCAGATATGTAAAAACAGTTACTACAAATATTCTCAACTGCGAGATCATTTTCGAATCCATACTGGAGAAAAACCATACCAATGCCAGACATGTCAAAAGCGGTTTATCCGATCTGATAGTCTAAAACGTCATACAAGTATTCATACTGGAGAGAAACCATACCACTGCGAATTATGTGATTTTAAAACTAATGCGAAAAGTTACTTAAAGAGGCACACGCGAACACATACTGGAGATAAACCATACCTTTGCCAGATATGTCAGAAAAAGTTCTTATGCACATCAGGTTTGAGGCGTCATGAAAAGATCCACTCCGTGTCTGGGTGAAGTTTGTAAAATCATTTTCCAAAGTGTGCAGTCTGCAAAATTAAGTTGTAAACCTAACGTGAGAGAAGCCATACAAATACTAGTTATTCTGGAGATAATTCTGACGTTTTAATTAAGATATTATTGTCAAAAAACAGTTGTATGCATTTTGTCTCAAATACATGAATGAACCATAAATGAAGATACACCATTCGGTGTCAGGTTTGAAAATAGAACGTTTTCGAAGCGAAAGTCCAACCGGAAATTACATGAAATATTTGACGTTAGAGACTTTTACCAACAAAACAAAAGAAAATGTAAGTGTGGAGCTACTTAATCTATGATGATACGCACGAACGAATTCATGCCTACGAGTTTTGTATTCAAAGTTAGAGCTTTAGTACAGTACAACTGTGTATTCCTGTACGACTGGACATAATGGATCCTGCTTTTGTTTTCGTTTTTGGAACATTTTTCGTTCATTTTCTGTTTTTATTATGCTTGTGTCTAATGAAGCATTTTAACTCTAACTGTTTTTGTTATTGCATTGCTGGTATGCTTCACTTGCTGTAGCTTATTCAGTTTGTTGTTTTCACTGAATCCAAGTTTTGCATTATCATGCTAGGCCTATCACGCTGTTACTGTTCCGTAGCTGCAATTACAAAATAATTGCAATTATAATTTCGTACATAATCAGTGCTGATGGTAACGATGCTGTGAAGGTTGAAATGCAAATTAAGTTTGTTCGATCTTTATAATTTTGTCAAAGTTAACAAGTAACGACTTTTCGAAATGTAGCATCCATAAACAGCTACAGACCTTAGTTAGATCCACAGTAAATTGGTCGAAATATTTGTCACCCAAGTAGGCCCCTATAAATCATCTCGTGTGTGAATTATTCTATTTGGGTGTAAGTTTTACTTAGCTTCGAAAGTTCTGCAGTTCATAATATTATGAGCCCGATAATACAGTTGAAACACAGTGAACAATAGACGAACCTTAACAGACCTATTGTATGTTGATGGTACTACTAACAATTCCAGTCCCTTGCCCTGCATATCTTTAGTTGCGAGTTTAAAGAAGTGCAGTACTGTAATCAAAATCTTAGATCTTTGCTATATTAATGCTGTTCAATTTCTTTGTTATTGACGTGGCTTATTTTTTTAATTATTATTATAAGCCGGTTTGTGAAGCGAAAGGTAATGTGACTAAATGGGATACAGAGGCTCTTAAGCAGCTTTTGAAACGATTACATAAACAATGAGACTTCAAAATCTTTAACAACGCTCGAGAAAGTATGTATCTTGACACTTAATAACGTGAGACACTGATAGATTGGCTACAGCCTTCTAAAATAACGTGAAGTTAAGCTTGCTCAACGCAAGAAGTGCTGCATGTTGGCGACAGTACGAAATCAAATTGTCTCAGTTTGTGCATGAGCAAAAGCCATCGCCGCCTTTCTACGACTAAACCAATAATGCAGGACACGGTCTTGCAGGTTTTGTCAAATGTCAATGCTACTTTACTTGCATGTAGGCCTATGTTATAGGCCAAACTGAGAAATATGCAAACGAAAGAATGAGTATCCCAATAAAATATTATATTACTCCAAGGTTTAGCGTCGTCTAATGGCATCACAGACCGTTGACGATAATAATGTATACCATACTATGAAAGCGAGAAACTTCTAGCATCCTGCGCTATAAGTTTATGTAGCTCCACTTGAACTCAACCTCAGGCATTACTAAGCGTTTAATTAATAAGACCAAGTCTTGGTCTTATAAATTAAACGGTTTCTATAGTCTATGTGCCAGATAACGGTGTGCGTATCTGTTTGTGTACCAATAAACGAATATAATAATGAATAAAGTCTTATAATTGATAATCCATAAAATCCGGAAAAACCACGAATAATTGAAAAACTTTCTTTCGAAAAACTGGCGATTTAAACTGATTTAATCTGACGATTTAAAGTGACGATTCTACGATCCACGATCTACGAAGTCCGCCTAAAATTCCTGTTGTAGTATCCCAATAAATGTGCCAAGAATATTTATTGCAAATTGTCACGTGTTAAAGGGTGTCGATATTTCGAGACGGTTTATTGTTCTTGCCGTAGCCAAAGATGCAATAATAATCTTTATTGAAACAATCCGGTTAACAAACGCAACCGGTTACAATGAAGTCATATTCTGCAGTGTTTAACGACATCTTGTGGCTAAAAGGGCCCTTCAAGTCGCCCTCCTCCGCCTTTCCAAGGTTTGAGACTGGCACTACCAGATATTGGCACTGGCGGAGTTAGACATGATAAAGTTTCGCAATGGATGGATAATAGAGTTTAACGACATCTTATGGCAACAAGGCCGTTGACGGACCGTTAGACGTCGACAGAAACAATTTTTCTCATAGATTACAGATTTTTAGATTAGATTAGATTAGATTAGATTAGATTAGATTAGATTAGATTAGATTAGATTAGATTAGATTAGATTAGATTAGATTAGATTAGATTAGATATGACCCAGCGTCATTGGTTAGTATTACTGATGTTTAACTGCACTGTGTCATAACGAAGATGGGTAGCGTCGCCCTCCTCCTTTATCCGGCTTTGGGACTGGCACAACCATAGTGAGAGTACTGACGGAGTTAACCAGAAATTACTTAACATTAATTTATAGAGTTAAACGTGTGGACTCAATCAGCAAAGACAGTCATAACAAGACATAAATCATCCGGTTAAAACGCCAGGGTATATATAGGAAGCGTTACCGGTCTAAAAGAGGTGTCTTAAATGTCAAACTGGACAGATTTCAGTATCCATATGGCAAAGTCATCTGGCTGCCATGTCCGCCCTTCTTGTTTTCTCCGGTACCACCAGAACAACTGCGTTGTGTGGTTTCTTATTTGAGTCATTTTGAGTCCCCATTATGTTAGCTTGGATAATAATTGGACATCATCCATCAGCTGTCTATTATCTTCGTCCTCGTTATTTCAACTTGGAAAATTGGTTCACTGTTTATTATCTTTTGTGGTCATTTACTTCACCTGGTAATTTATTTTTCTCCCGATAGATCTGTGACTATTTGTTATGCTGGACATTCCTTCCGCTGCGATTCCTTTTCTTGGAGGGAATATTATTAGTGATGCAAATTCAAATCTCCGCCAGGACCTAAATTTGGATCGAGATTTCTACTCCACCTGTGCCCCCTAGCTAACTGAGCTGTAATGAGTTCATTGACCGTACACTGTCGGTGGGAAGATGACACTGTGAGGGCAAGGATTGGACACCCGCCCACATGAACCAAGGGCCTAAGCCTAAGAAAATGTAGTCGCAAACCTTCATATTCATGAGGTTTATCTTAAAAGACTGTTTAAAAAATTTCCCTACAAGAGCACTTGGCTAAAGTTTAAATGTATTCTATTCGCGGTTTACTATTTATTTTGTAACAAATAACAAACAGACACATTCCATTTAAATGCTAGTTTCAATAGGTCCGTCTATTTCACTATTTCAAATGGTTGAGCAAATAGTTTTGAGCTTTTGAAATATTTTCAAAGTTCATTTACTGTTTAACTAGTACCGAATATAATACTGCCTAAAAAGACTGTGGACTCTCATTTGATCTTCGATGAATTGGTTAGTTTATTATTATTGTTATTATTATTATTATTATTATATTTTTATTATTATCATTATTATTATCATTGATTAGTTTATTAATATACGCATTTATTTATCTTCTTGCTAGAAGAGTTAAGTTGTGTTAAATTCCAGTTGGATTATTTTCATGTTAATCGTTCCTCATTTTGAAAGGTTTGATTTTAAACATGCGATAATTCTAAAAGGCAGCGCAATTAATTAAACACCTTTTTAAAGAGCTACACATTTGGTATATAAATACGGCAGAACATACTAAGCGCGTTTCACTTCCAGGGCGGTTTATTTATTTTAAAAATCAATCAAATGCATTAAACTATATCTGGTGAAATAATAAATTGTATAATAACTACCAGTATCATTAATTAATTAAGCATTACTACTATCTTATGACGAAGCATCATTCGATGGCGTTGAAGTAACCGTCTCAGGAGAGGAGGATAGATCCCGTACTCTCCACGTTTACCAGGCGAGCATTCTAACCAATCGGCCACCGTATCCGAAAAGAATTTTAGCAGCTTAGCTTGGTCTGTTACAATTTCAATTAAAATTCTATTCGCCTGCCTGATTACTTATTACTTACCTACCCACTTAACAAATTATATGCCTCCTGGATAAATGACATGATCGACTGATTGCCTGACTAACTTATTTATTTACTCAAAACATAGAAAGGCTTCTTTTAGCGACACCTAGCGTCGTAATGTTGGCCGGGTGAGAGGCGCAGTATGGAGGGATGTGTCAATGCTCTCAGTAATTGTCTGAGATTGTCAGATATCGTCGACAGAGGCGCTTGTGTCAATAATAAAAAAAAACGCGCATGATCTACAGATTTGCCAAAGTGACACACAAGAAGTAAAATGATACAGTAACCGATTGGTTAGGGCGCTCTATTTAGACACCTTTTAAACCGTTTCAAAGATTGTTATGTTATCGTAGGAAAGGGTAGACACCTTTTAGATAGCTTTCATTTTCAGCTTTAAAATGTAGGAAACTAGGGCCATACAAGCTTCGGACACGATAACCGACTGTTTGTTACCAATAATTTAACATCTTACGATATCGAATGTCGTTGTCTAGCAATAGATTCAAAAGGCTTTTAACTAAAATGGCTAAGAACCGAATGTCAAATTCAACGCCCGAGCTTATTTATTGTAAAGTTTAGGAGCGTTAAAGAGGTGTCTTAATTTCGAGAGTGCTTTCCTAATTATTTTCGCCGTAGCATAGATGATGGTGATAATTATGATTTCTCCGCCAGAAAGCAGAAACATTAGGTATTTTTATGCCACCAGAGGTTGAGATGACTGCGGAGGTTCCCCGTTGCCTTCCTTACAGACATTAAAGAGCAAGCAACTTGTCGAGTGGCTTTACGTATATTCGAGCCATCGACAATCCGGTTACAAGGCACAGAACAGTTCACACTGAAAGTGCCTCTGATTGGGTTGTACTGCGAGAGGCGCTTTATAAGTCCGTAAATAGAATAATAGGATATAAATTGCTGCAATCAAACAACAAGTTGCGATATGTCAACTTAGTATCTTAATAAACGAAATCTACAATGACCCGTGTGAGTTTTTCAAGAAAATCAGCAAACCATAACGCCATGGTTATATATACGAGGTCAGACTACTTTAAATGAGGTGTTTAAAATGTCAAATGGGAAGGATTTGTTGTATTTATATTGCAACAACGTCTGGCTACCAGGTACGTTGACGACAGTGATTACGATCGCCCTCCACCATTTTCCACGCTAGGGACTGGCTCCAACCGAACAACTGTTGTTTTTGATTTGTTATTTGACTCATTTTTATAATTATTTCAACTTGGAAATTTTTATTCTGTCGTCCAGTGTCCATCTTCTTTTAATGGTCATATTCTCCTGCCAGAAATTCCATCCATTGGCTATATTTCCGAGGCACCGTCCCTTTAGTGCCACCGTAGAACAGCAGTGGAGTGGCTGAAGGTGTGATCGCTTAATCGCTGTCGATTATAGTCGCTTTCTGTTCTATAGACTCTCTACTTGAAAATTGTCTTCTGTCGTATAATGTATCATAACGTGATTAGTTTATATAGCTCCTCTATTGGAGAGGTCGTCGAAAGTGCTGAGCATGCAATGTCATCGCTTAAGTCATCGCTGCTTTATGGACGCCATGACGTCTACGTGTGTCTGCTTATCTACGTGTGCACATATTTGTGTATCCATACATGTACATATCTATGCATGTGTATATTTTATTATATTGCATCGAATTGTAGCTTCCATGAAGCATTAGCTCATTATTCCATAGAGCATCCGCGACACTGTGGTCGCATTTGTTACATCACTCAGTGATTAGCCCAAAGTATAAAGAGTTAATTAGCGATTGGATTGGATCCACAGTTTAACGGCAGCTTATGACAACATAGGCCGTTGCCGCCGACAAAGAGTAGTAATTAGCGATTGGTTTCCCAGTTTAACGGCAGCTTATGACAACATTGGCCGTTGCCGCCGACAAAGATTAGTTTTGGCATATTACAGCTCTTATTATATATTTGGGACTGGCACGATGATGATGATTGGACTTTTTAACGACTAGCTGTATGGTAACATAGACCCTTAGCGTCGCCCTCCTCCTTCTTCCAGGCTTGGGACTGGCACCGAGACTGGCACAAAGCACGGAGGTGCAATGCACGAACGTTTCAGTGGCGGAGGTAACTTTGCCCTTGCGTACTTGATCACCGATCCTCGTCTCCGCTTGGCCAGGAGTCAGACCGGGCTGAAGCTCATCTTCCCTGGCTGGCCAGATGTCAGGATCGGCTGAAGCCCCCTCGCCACGACAAGGCGTACGCATCGCACATCCACGCCGTCGAGTGAAACTTCTGAGGCAGTTGCTCGAACGGCGTTCCGAGGGGATGGGGGTGGGACTGGCACTGTCAGAGTTAAAAATATATAGCGTGGAGTAAAGATATTTAAAGGTGTCCAATTTTCGCATATGCCTGAAGGGTGGGGAAATCGCTGTATAACATTTAAATTTAGTCAAGATATGTTGGACTTTAAAATACCGCTGAAGGTTATTTGTTATTATGTTTTCTATCACAAATCGAGTGTTTTTATGCTATCATTCTACCAGAGATGGGTAACTAATCGATTAGATGCTAATCGATTAGCTAATTGATTAGACAGACAGCTAATTCCAATTCTAATCGAATAGCTGTGGTCTGATGCTAATTCTAATTCTAATCGATTAGCAATTGTCAGCTAATTCTAATCGAAAATCGATTAGCTGATCGATTAGATGTTTGAAAATTAAACAGAGAACGCATTCATTAACAGTGAGTCTATTAATATTGAATTTGAAGAATGTACTTAATTACTTATTTATCTGAAGGCTATTTCAGACTTTCAATTAACTGTTTATGGTTATAAAACATGGGAACCAGTACAAGTTCTTATTTCTGTGCCTATTTCTCCATGCTTATCACAATAGCTGTGCAGACAACTGATGAAAAATATTATTCAGAATTTATTTTTGTTAAAACGTTCTTTAAAAGTATTAAGATAAAAGTGATAGGCCTATCAGAAGGAACAGTTAAATTAGTAGGGAAGTGTAAAAAATGCAGTAAAATCATCAGCGCTAATTGAAGCCAATGTAGGCTACATATCGTCAAACTTCGTCCGTTATGTTATGGTGAGTTCAAGTTGACAAAGAAAAGGCTGGTTTATGGACTGTTCTCCCATATAGCAGTTGTGCAGCTTTAGGTATTGTAATAGGGTACAGCTCTATTGTAATAGACTGCAGGTAATGTAGATTTTGTAATAGGCTACAGAAACTTGCTGTGCTTTGATTAAAATTTGACAAATTCATGAAGCAAATAAATTATGTGTATCGAACAGCGATTATTGATATCTAATTCTAATTGCTAATCGATTAGCTGCTGCTAATGCTAATTCTAATTGATTAGCTAGAAGACTTTGCTAATTCTAATTCTAATCGATTAGCAAATTTCAGTAGCTAATTCTAATTCTAATCGATTAGCAATTCTAGCTAATCGTACCCATCTCTGCATTCTACGTGACATAGAAAGAGTTGCAAGAGATAATTAGCGATCAGTAATAGTTTCAGTTTAACGACACTGTGTGATGACAAAGATCATCAGCGTCGCCCTCCTCCTTCATCCAGGCTTGGGACTGAGTACTGACAGTGGCTGAGCTTCGAGTGTGTCTAAAGCTTATTTGCTGGATTTCTAGCGTCAGTGCAATGGATGGATCCATTGTTTAACGGCAGTGCAATCACGAAACTGATGATTTAATTATAACGTGGTTAAACCTATTGAAAGGTGTCTAAATGATAAATAATAATAATAATAATCTTTTCTTTATTGAAGCGCCTGACAAACGCACTGCGCTGCACATTTACATGTTATGCAATTGAAATCTTAACTACTAGCAGAACAGACAGCCTGCAATACACGGCGCTAATAGCAGCCTACAAAGCATATCCGCCCAACGGGTGCTCGAACTCGGTACCTCTCGATCTCTGTGCCCGAATAAGTCCGAAGATGGTAAAAGAGTAGATGTCAATTGTATTGTATTGTATCTAAAGATTTATATAGCGCCTCTCCCAGAATAACTATTCAAAAGCGCTCTCAGAAAAGAAAACCCCGGGTAAAAGAAACGTCTTTAAAGAACGAGAGACCAAAGAGGAAAACTAGTCATTAGTTTAGCCCTTAATGTGGGTGAAGGTCATTCCAAGTAGAGGGACCAACCACAGTCAATGGTTTAACAACATCGCATGGCGGAAAGGCCGTTGACATACAAATATTCCCGTAAAAAACTTTGTTTACAGAATTAACACTACGCCAGTGTCCTTGCTCTGGTCCTAACTCTGGTAATGCCAGTCACAAGCCTGGTCAAACAAGGAGGCCAACGCTAGTCAAACGCGGGTTTGTTTTGGATCTTTCATGGAGTAATTATTGACGGCGTCGTGGACTATCCGATTAAAGGGCGCGAAAGAGAGATCAGCCGTCTGGATGATGATGATGATTACGATGATGACGACGACGACGACGACTATGATGATGACGATGAAAAGAAGGAGGAAGAGGATGATGACGCTACGTTTTTTCTCAGATATTTTTTCGGTTCAACAAGGATGAGAGATACACACTGGATCACAACATTATATATTTTTCTGCGTCTTTTATTTATATATGTTGACTGCAACACTTAAAAGAGGTGTTTAAGACGAACTTACACTAATTTTCTTATTCTTCCGGGCTACTTTGACCTTCCACCCGTCTTATCCGACCGTCTAATTGTCACACAGTATGAGCCGAATAGGAAGGGATTTGCCCAGGGAGCGCTTATTTAGTAATCGGAAGAACCCATCCTCCTTGGATTCGCGAAATTGTCTTCAGGCGCTAGAGGTCGTTTCACAACTAAGCAGAAACGCAACCACTTTGAATACCAGCTTAGACAACTTAGCAACGTATGAACGATTTTCTACGCTATCCACTACTAATAATAGTAATAAAACTAATGAAACCAATAGCAGATTAACTCCGACACTGTCGAACTCTGGCAGTGCCAGTCAAAATCCTGGAGAAAAGAGGAGTGCGGGACTTATCATCTTTGTTATGATACAGCGCCTTCGTGAGTTTCTTATAATGCGCTATATAAATGTCCATATACATACATACATACAGTGTCGTTAAACACCAACTAAACTAAATCAACATGACGTCAACAACGGCTTTTGTCGTAACATGTTTGTGACACGGAAATAATGAGTTTGGCATCAGCAGCTCTGAAAATGAGGTGACGTCCCTAAACACCTGAAAAACGCTTGCAGATGACGTTAGAAATTCAGCGGAAACAAAGCGATAACTCACCTGGAGTAATTAATAACATTAAACACAGTAGGCTATACCTTTATAATTTAGGATGTATCAATTAATACTGACAGCTGTCGCAACACTTTCGAAAAAAATCATAATAATAATCAAGATTCACGCATACGCACACACTCGCACACATATCTATACTCACACGTGCGAAATGATTCATTAACTTTCTGAGCAAATGCACTGAAGCTAGAAATTTCTGTAGCGTCGCTAACGAAATATACCAACTCCGACACTGTTCGCTTTCTGACAGTGCCAGTCCCAAGCCTGGATAAAGGAGGAGGGCGACGCTAATGGTCTCTGTTACCACACAGCTAGTCGTTAAAAAGGAAACACACACACACTAAAGGAAGGAAGACAGAATCGTTCAATATCGGTCAATTACTGTTTAGCGACGCTTCTTCATAATAAAGATGATTTAACGTCGCCCTCCTCCCTTCTCCGCATTTGTGACTGGCACTACTAGAGTATGGCAAGCGGCGGAATCGTTTTGCATTCAGATGTTTAGTTTCGTGTGGTAAACGATATCTTACAATGAGTACCAATTGCGACTGCCAATTGATTATGTAATTACAAAATGTGAACAGAGAATTAGTTCATTGAGAACTGTGTTGTGGTATTAGTGAGAGCCTTAATGAAATTTTAGCCGTGTTCTGTATAATAATCATTTAAGCGATAGTGTAGTCATTAGCGTGCTGGACTGCCAATTAGCTATAACGAATACACTGACCGTACACTGTCCGTGGGAAGACGGGACGGCTAGGGAGTTGACTGGCCTCTCATAATATGAGACTGAGAAAATGACAGTTTCTAACACTTCTCTTTAATTACATTGCCCGGTTAATAATGTCCAGGATATCAGTCTATGTGATTCGTGAGATCCGGATAGCAAGCTCAATTATTGGCCATTGAACGAGGCTGATAAATATATAGTGCTGGAAACCATATTTAAAGGTGTCTAAGTAATCCGTTGTTTACAGACCCCTATAGGTAGAAAGGCCATCGACATAAAAAATATTCCGTCCGAGAAACGTTGTTTATAAAATGAATTTTCCACTAAAATTGTCCTAACTGTTGTAGTGCCAGTCGCAATCCTGGCCAAAGTAGGAGGGCAACACTAATAATAGATTAGGCGGAGGCGCTACGGACCATTCTGGAAAAACAACAATCCCTTGAGCTAGCCTGATGGGCAGCCATGGGTACGAAGTGCTAGCGACTTCCGTTTCTCATCCTCGGCATATGAGGGCGCGTCCCCTCTTCCTCAAAGCAAAGAGAAATCTGTGAATATACTTCTGTCCTGACGGGGATTATAATCCCACGTTGACAGTGCAGCACAATAACCACTACAATATCGAGTGCACATGAACTAATCGAAAATTGACCAAAATAGACCAGACTTGTCAAGTGATAGACTCTGTTTTTGATTATTATAAGTATCTCTAATTTCGTTGAGTGTTCATCGTGTTGCTATGAATCAACGACTATTTCACTCAGTATATTGACACGCATTACTTGGAAGGTCGAATTTAAAGGACAGTCAAGATTCTATAGCTCAATGGCAGAGCACTGGTCTTGTAAACCATGGGTAGTTAGTTCAAACCTCATTTGGGGAACTAATATTTTAAAATGACCAGCTACGCCTCACGAATATGCCCGATACCAAATAATCGGGGATTTGAATAACCGGATGTTTTAAGTTCCATTATAAGACGGGTTTTATCTGTTTTCACTGCTTATATACAGGCATGTAATTCTAATTAGTAACTTCTATAGCGCCGGTGTATATTACACAAGGCATCATCCGATTACGCACTAAGACCAAGCCGTTATCAGGTCAATTTCTCTGCGTTTGTGTGTTACTGGTTGGTTGCTTAGTTAGTGTTTAATGACACTGTATCATAAACAAAATTATTATCGTCGGGCTCCTCCTTTATCCAGGCTTTGGACTGGCACTACCACAGGTAAGGTTGAAGTAATTCAAAAGCGATAGATCAAATCAGAATAATCGGCTAATTAAACGGAAAAGGTCATAATTGCTTCGGAATCATGATGGATGGATCCAGAAATTAACGACAGCTTATGGCAACATAGACCGTTGCCGTCCATGGGCGTCCGCAGGGATTTTTCTAGGGGGGCGCAAACTTTTAAATAGTTGTCGCAGGGAGTACATAGGGTGTCGAAAGCAACCGATCACTCCACCTTCGACACTCGCTCCCTCGGCACTGGCTACCTCTCGATAGACCTACTCTGGCGCGGATCCTAACATGAGAAAAAAATTCATAGACATTCATTGTCAAAACTATTGTGATAATTAAATTTTAAATGACTGAAATCTGACCTTATTCTTGAAATAACAATTGCAAATTGCAATCGTCTGGGTTCTTGTCCAAACTGATTTAGGCCTATCACTCGATCTATGGATCCGTCTTTGTTGTCTGAAAATTTCTGTTCAGCTTTTTCGACCCTCAACGCAGTCGACCTACGAAATTGTCCTAATCAGAAGTGTTCGACTACTTCGTTCCTGTGATTCTGCCCAACTGACTCACAGCGTAGTAGTAGAAATTATATTATTTAGTTTAACGACCCGTGCGACACTGCGACAACAAAGATCAATAGATTCGCATTCCTCTTTCATCCAGGCTTGGGACTGGTTCCGAAGCTATAGTGGGTTATGTTTAAAAAGTCTGGCAGAACGTGTTAGTGACATATTACTTTCTAAGATAAGAAGCTGATTACTTTGTCGCTCCAGCCAGTGTCAATTATATATGTTTATATATATTTTATATATATATTATATTTTATAGCCTATTAATGCCGTCTACAAAGATTAGTTACTCATAAATAAAAATTACAGCTCATTTCGTGTGCCTAATAAATTGAGTTTTCAAAACGATAACAATGCAACGAAAAAGATATTTATTGTTTCGGAATCACGCCATTAAAAGGTGTCTAATAACTATCATTTGCAATAAATTTTGAAACAATAACAATTACACGGTGAAAAGATGAGTAGAAAAGCCTTCCTACTTCACAGGCTTGGGACTGGCACTACCATAGTAATGGCAATGCTATAACGAGTTCACTGACCGTACACTGTCCGTGGGAAGACGGGACGGCGAGGGAGAGGACTGGCCTCTCATGTGCCGAGGCTGAGAAAATTAGGTTTCTAACACTTCTTTTTTTATATTGCCCGGTTAATAATGTCAAGATATCAGTCTATGTGACTCGTCCCTGAGATACGGAATGCAAACTTAATCAGTGTCCATCGAATGAAGCTGATAAATATATAGCGTTGGAAATATCGTATTTAAAGGTGTCTAAGAAATCCATTCTTTAAAGATCCCTTATAGGTAGAAAGGCCGTCCACATAACAAATATTCCGTCCGAGAAACGTTGTTTATAAAATGAACGTTATACTAAAATTGTCCTACCTGTTGTAGTGCCAGTCGCAATCCTGGCCAAAGTAGGAGAGAAACACTAATAATAGATTAGGCGGAGGCGCTACGGACCATTCTGGAAAAGCAACAATCCCTTGTGCCAACCAGATTGGCAGCCATGTATATGAAGTGCTAGCGACTTCCGTTTCTCATCCTCGGCATATGAGGGCGCGTCCCATCTTCCTCTCAGTGTGCGGTCAGTGTACTCATTACAGAAGAGTTGGCAAAGAGAAATCTGTGAATATTCTTTTGTCCTGACGGGGATTTGAATCCCACGTTGACAGTCCATCACGCTAACCACTACACTATTAACGCTAACCACTACACTATTAACGCTAACCACTACACTATTAACGCTAACCACTACACTATTAACGCTAACCACTACACTATTAACGCTAACCACTACACTATTAACGCTAACCACTACACTGTCGAGTGCACACGAACTAATCTAAAATTGACCAAACTTTAAGCGAAAACAATATTCCGTAAGAGAAACGTTGTGTATGAAATGAACGTTACGCCGGAGTTTTAACTGTGGATGATAGTGCTATAATTTTTATATTATCTGCTTCGTTTAATCTCTCATAATTGTTTCTGCTCGTATTCGGTCATGTTTACTTGAGTCACATAGGCCTATAAACCGATATCCTTGACATATCGATTTGTAAAGAGATGGACCCCCAAATAAGGCCAGACTTGCCAACTGCTCTGTTTTTGATTACTATAAGTATCTCTAATTTGGTTGAGTGTTCACCGTGTTGCTATGAATCAATTACTATTTTGCTCCGTATATTGAGTCTACCAACCTTTTTTGGCCATATACGGGCCACTACAATTGTTGGTAAGCACGCGGCGTGCTCGTGATCCCTTTTCCACGCACAGCTACTAAGCAGAATCACGCCTTCTCAGTGGTTGTCCCCTCCCTCTGGAATGGGCTCCCTCAAGACTGTCCTTTTCAACCGTGCTGGGGTCGGGAGCGCTCCTGAGTAGTAACCTGGTAGGGGCGCTATATAAATCTTCGTAGTGAATGGATGAATTAACCTTAATAAACATTCAACATAATATTGACTGAAGTTAGTGGTATACAGCGATGTCGAGTGGAGATTCGAGTCCAGGTGAGTGATTGTTTTGATGATGATGATTAACTGATTAGCGTTGCCCTCCTCCTGTATCCAGGCTTGAGACTAGCACTACCACAGTTAGGACAATTGCATAAGGTTAATTTTATACACAATATTTTTCTGACTTAATTTCTTTATTTCAACTGCCTTTGTACTAATAATGTGGACTTTAAACAATGGTTTACTTAGACACCTTTAAATAGGTTTCTGATAGCCTTATATTAGTCAGTTTCGCTCAATCGGTATTAATTGCTAGGCCTCTTGTCATAGATATCCTTATCATAATCAATTAGGAAAAAATGAACTTCAGTGATCCTCTGAAATGAAAAGATCCGAACTAAATCTCAAACGGGGCCTAGAAAGCTTAATAGCACCATTATATACCAAATCATTTGGCTTCAAGATTTAACCAAAAACTTTAATAAAATACAGCCCGTAAAAACAAAGTTTTTTACTATATCCATCTAGTATCCTATAATGCGTCTTACGAAGCAGTTACCTCTAGCCTACAAATATATAGTCCGCGTTCATTTTACGACATAGCGTGCGTTTAATCCGGCCTCGCGCCCGTTGTTGTTGCGGCCAATCACAACGCCGGCCAATGACAACGCTGCGTATCGGAAAAGGGGATTCCCCGATTCGAAAAGTTGAGTCCCCGATTCTATAGGCTTGCCTTTTTTTGGGGAGCTGAAATTTTAATAGAATGAAGTGTCTGCGAGGGCGAGTCTATCTGCCAAGTTTCAGGACGATTGAATGATTGTAAGTGATCGAATTAGTCGTCGCAAGATTTGACTTTTTAACCTGTGGCTCAAGATTTCCGTAAGTTAAACTAGATGGATAATAAAATACAGCCCGTAAAAACAAAGTTTTTACTATATCCATCTAGTATCCTTATAACGTGTACTCTGAAAATAGTCCGCGTTAATTTTACGACATAGCGTGCGTTTAATGAGGCATCGCACCCGTTTTTGCTGCAGCCAATGGCAACGCGGCCAATGGCAACGCTGCGTATCGGAAAAGAGGATTCCCCGATTCGAAAAGTTGAGTCCCCGATTCTATAAGCTTGCCTTTTTGGGGAGCTGAAATTTTAATAGAATGAAGTGTCTGCGAGGACGAGTCTATCTGCCAAGTTTCAGGACGATTGAATGATTGTAAGTGATCGAATTAGTCGTCGCAAGATTTGACATTTTAGCCTGTGGCTCAAGTATTCAAGCAAGCAAGATTTCCGCAAGTTAAACTAGATGGATAAAAAGAAGTATGTATAGCTATCTTTGTTGTCTTGAACGAGCAAATGATGTTCTCCATATAAACTGTGTGAATAAAAGGAAATACGCGGGATTTGCTCCATAGTGTAGTGTTTGGCGCGCTGGTCGGGGATCAAATCCCTGCCAGGGAAGAAATTTGGTTCAAGATTTCTGTCTAATGTCGCCAACTGCGCTGTAATGAGTACACTGACCACACACTGTCGGTGGGAAGATGAGACGGCGAGGGAGAGGACTGGCCATCCGTCCTAGTATGCAGATTCTAAGAAAACCCTTTACACCCATGATTGCCTCTGCGATTTGCTAAGTGACCGCTCTTCGTCTTCATGATACTTAAAATCTCTTAAACTCTTCACCAGCAGGGCATTTCAAGTTAATTCGGAGGAGGCAGGCAGGGGAGAGGGAGGGCGGAATGAAGAGTTGTAGGTAGGGAGCGAGGGACATATGGCGAGACTGAGGGAGGAACGGACGGAAGGGCGGAGGCAGGGGAGAATGAGGGAGGGAAGGTTAGAGGTAGGCAGGAAGGGATGGATGGAGGAAGAGGAGGAGAAGCAGGGGAGAGGGAGAGGACTAACGTCAATCACATATCACATGACGACGCATCTCTTGACATTTTCAAAGTCGTCTTTAACCGTCTTAGGACGGACAAGACAATTAGTCCCATAAATATTTGATTTGTCCCCTATGGGCAGGGCTATGGGTTGGCAGGGTCTTCATTGGTTGTTTAGAATGAACTTTAGAGTTGGCAATTTCAATTCCGTTGTTTTTTCGGAGAGGATTTTGATGATGACTGTTTCCATGAGGACCGTTGCTGCTGACAACGGCCTTACTTGCCAGTGATTACGTCACGATCCCGCGAGCTCACACTTCCATTAGACAGCGTCGAGCCTTTTCGATTGTGGGTCCCTCCATCTGGAATGGCCTCCCACTAGACTTGCGATTGATGCCTCGGCTAGATTCGCCAGCCTTTTCTAAGTATCTCAAATCACACTGTTTTAGCCGTGGCTGGGCTGGGGGCGCCTCTGAGTAGTTTCTTGAAGAGGCGCTATATAAATTATCGGAATGAATGAATGAATTAATAATATCTTCCATTGGGGATGACGTCACTTACTACTATCTTTTCCGTTATTGATGACGTCACTGGGTTTGGTTACATGTCTGTGGTTTGCAATGACGGCAGCATTATGGTTCCGTTAGGGATGACGTCAATAATACCTTTGTACATGGATGACGACAGTCTATTTTAATTTTGTTTCCGATGACGTCACTGACTAATCAGACCTTAGCGTTTATGACGAAGTCGCTAATATAGACCCAAGACTATTATCTGTTCCAAACATACTGCATAGTAATATTTATAAGAGTGTGTTTTACATTAGCGATTATGTCATTATCATCGGAATGACCGAGAAGAGCAGCATATATGTATTCTAAATGGATAATCGTTCGACCTCTCTGGAACAAACTCCCGCCAGTACGAAACATATCTAACCTATATCCTACGAACTCAACAAAACCTCAGCTCTTGCAAGACCAGGAGGTGAAAGGGTGGGAAGTGAGGGAAAGGTGTGGGGCTGATCTTGAGTATCCCGCCAGAGATCGTCCTAGTTTAGCACAATGACAGTTGATTTAAGGCCGAAAGTTGACTAGAAGATCTTCTTTCACAAATCCTATCCTGATTCCTCCTCTGCTCCTCACTTTCCTCTCTGTTGCTACTGTAAACACACCTTCCACCTTAGCCATTTGACCGTTTGCCTGCTTGACCCTTTGAATTTTGACCTGGACCCGATTTCACCTCCCCGTCTATTGATTTTGTCATAATCAAACGCCTATGAATGAGCTGGTTCCCGCGACTTCGCTCTTTTGGCGCTGTAGAAATGGAATTGATGGAAAGGGGTGGCTTATTTTTGAGTGGTTAAAATTAACCGTCCTAGGACGGTCAAACATCTAGTTTAATAAACAACAGGCCGCTAAATGCCGGAAAGATTAAATCAGAGCGCGCATTTCTTTATTTATCGCGCCATCGGAATGGGTTTTAAAGGTGTATAATGGCATCCGTCCTTTGCTAGAGTTTAACTACAAACGCTTAACTTATTGAGCACAGTGCTGACATACCGCAACCATTTTCAAAGAAAGAAGAAATGAATTAGAAAAATATTTAAAAAATCGAATCAAAATAAACAAATTAATAAAGAATTCTATCGGTCATAGACAGATAGTGGGGGCCGTGGTGATTACTATTTCCATGACGACTGTTGCTGTTGATAACGGCCTTGTCGATGACTCCGTTGCCAGTGATGACGTCAATTATATTATCTTCCATTAGGATGACGTCACTTAGTACTTTCTCTTCTATTATTGGTGGCGTCATAGGATAACATGTCGTCATTAACTATGACGACATAGATGTAGTTTCATTACTGATGACGTCACTAGTGCCTTTCTTTG
The DNA here is from genome assembly GCA_020284085.1 of Aporrectodea caliginosa. Lineage (NCBI taxonomy): Eukaryota > Metazoa > Annelida > Clitellata > Crassiclitellata > Lumbricidae > Aporrectodea > Aporrectodea caliginosa. Next base: position 82,722 of record JACEVL010000670.1, read on the forward strand.
TTGATGACGTCAGTCTATTATTACCTTGCTAGAAATGACATCACTGACTATTAAAACTACTTTATCGTTTATGACGAAATCGCTGATCAATAGGCCTAGGTCTATATCTGTTGCATGCATACTTTATAATAATATTTATTAAATGTGTCTTTTACATTCAACTTAATAAATAATAATAATTAATTGTCATTGACTGAAGTTTGTGGTATACAGCGGAGCCGTGAGTCCAGTTGCCATAGAGACCAGTGATGGGTGATTGTTTAGTTGACGATTAAATGATGAGCGTTGCCCTCCTCTTTTACTCAGGCTTCCGACTGGCAAGACGAGAGTTTAAGGATTCATTTTACACACAACGTTTTACGGTGGAATAATATATTTAACTAAACTGCTTTTGTAGCTATAGAATGTCGTTAAACAATGGATTACTGTTATTTTACCACATTCCGGCTTAGACACTTTAAATAGATTTCTTCCGCGCTGTATATAAGTAAATTTGCTGAATCGTTTATATACTTCCGTCGCTTAGGCCGTAGGTCGATATTCTTAACACCGTCCATTTGTAAAGTGATCGAAAAAATGATAAGCAATAAACTGAAAGGAAAAATATCGTAGCCAATTATCAAACTAAGTTTTCAGAGCATAAATGTACCAAAGAACAAGTCATTCGACTCCTGAAATTATATACAACGAAATTTAAAAAAAACATCTCTTGGATATCTTTGTTGACTTTGAACAAGCGTAAGATGTGCTCCGTATACCAAAACTCTTGAACAAATAGCGATATATGTGCGAGTAAAAGGAAATATGTTTCGTACTGGAACTTGTTGTATGGAAATGCAGTGGCTTTAAAATGTGTTTTGTTTTTTTTACTTGCGTTTAACTGAGTCATTATAAAGACGATTATCGACACCCTCCTCCTTTCTCCACGCTTGGGAATGGCACTGTCAGAGTGCGAGCAGTGCCAGAGTTAAGAACTTATACTGTTACATATGTTTTTTTATATTGTGTACACATTCTAAGGTGTTTATTCTGAGTGTTATTATTATTCGATATGAAACGACCTTTAATTTTTGAAGACAATTTCTGTGGTCCAAATAGGCAAACTGTTTGAGAGTGAGACGGGCGGATAACAGATGGGTCATAGTATAGTCGCGGATATAGAACGTCAACAAAATAGAACACGGACACCTCTTTTACTTTAATTCAAGTTTTTATATAAGTAAAAGATTTTTTAAATCTGAGCTAATTGTAACAATGTAACCATCGACCTCAACGCTGCCATAAGATATCTTTAAACTATGAGATCCTCTAAGAACGGACTTAGTGATTTCATTTTCTTACTCTCGGCATAATTATCAGATCCAGTGGCCATTTCCCTCCCTCGCAATGTGATCCTCCTACTGGCCAATTGTAATCGTTAAAGCCGAGTTCGCTCTCGGGACAAGGTGGATGATCTCTTATTAGGCTATTACCTTCTGTTTTGTTCTCCCGTGTCACGCATTTCCATATCATTTAAGATCAACGATTTGTAAGGTGATAGAAAAAATGAAAACAAATTCAGTGGTATTCTTAAATGAAAAATATTCGAAGCAAATATGAAACAGGTTTTAGGAGGCATAAACACTGCTACACTTTTCAGTATAATTTTTGATTCGGAATGGAATTTATATCGCACATTGATTAGGCCTACATAGTCACAGAATGTGAAAAAATAATTAGTTCATTGAGGAATGTTTCAAAGTGTCAGTGCGAGGCTCAAAGAAAGCTTATCTGTAGAATAACAGGGAAATCTAATCATTGAAATCAGTGACGGATAGTGTCGTGGTTAGAGGTGTGACCAGCGTGCTTGACTGTCAATCGAGAGGTTGGAGGTTCAAATCCCCTGGAAGCAGTAACTTGGTTTTAGATATTCTGCTTCATCTGCGCTCCTAGCCAACTCAGCTATAAGGAGCACTGTGACCGTACACTTGCAGTGTGGAAGATGAGACGGAGATGGAGTCGACTGGCCACCCACCCTCTTATGCGGAGGCTAAGAAAATGAAATCTCTAACACTTCTCTTTTCCAATATTGCGCGGTTAATAATCTTAAGAATATCAGTCTATATAACACATATGTAACTTGAGGCGAGGTGAACAAATGAATTATTAGCGTGTGTGTTTCCTTTTTAACGACTATAGCTGTGTGGTAACAAAGACCATTAGCCTCGCCCTCCTCCTTTATCCAGGCTTGGGACTGGCACTGTCAGAAAGCGAACAGTGGCGAATTATTAGCGATTGTACAAGCTATTTAATATAATAGCGTTGGAATCCTATTTAAAGGTGTTCAAGTAATCGAGTGTTTAAAGACCCCAAAAACCGTCTACATAAAAATATTCCGTCAAAAGATAAGCAACTTAAAATATTTTATGTGTACAATAAATCCAAACAGTACGACTGAATACACTTAGAAACCGCCAATAATGCAAACTAAGCCGAATACTCCATTTCGCTAAGGGGATACTCATGTATGGGGGATACTCTATTTCGTGATACCGGCGTTCCGGTTCCTGTTTGCTAAGGATGGGGTTACTGATGCTAACCTTAAACATTCAACTTAATAAATAAATAATAATTAATTGTCATTGACTGAAGTTTGTGGTAGACTGAAGTTTGTGGACTGAAGTTTGTGGTCCAGTTGCCATAGAGACCAGTGATGGGTGATTGTTTAGTAGACGGTTTAATGATGAGCTTTGCCCTCCTCTATTACCCAGGCTTCAGACTGGCGTCCCAGAGAACACGGACTCTGGGAACGTTCACTTTATACACAACGTTTTAAATTAAGGTGGAATAATATATTTACGTCAACTGCCTTTGTGTCTACAGAATATCGTAAAACAATGGATTACTGCTATTTTACCACTTTTGGGCTTGGGCACCTTTAAAACACTTTTCAACGCTATGTAAAGTCAGTTTTGTTCAATAGGTTATATTACTTTCTAAACGAGTCACATGGATCAATATTCTTAACATCCATTTGTAAAGTGATGGAAGAAATGATAAACAATAAACTGAAAGGAAAATATCCTATAGCCAATTATCAAACCAGGCGAGCTTCGATTTCTTCCCAGTCCCAGATTTAAGAAGATTCCTCTATACGCCAGCAGTTTCAAGTACCCGTTCATTTGTCTTTTTAGCGGGCCACGGTATTCGATGGACAAGTCTCAAACATTTCATCTCAAATGCATCTTTTCTAGTCTCCTCCGTCTTCCTCAAAGTCCAACTCTCATATCCATCGATAACAACGGGCCACACTAACGTCTTCAAGAGTCGCAACTTTGTGGCAATTGCTAAACCATGATTCTGTCATAGCTTCTTGAGTTCAGTTGCGATGCTGTAGCCCTTTGCCAGTCACCATCGGATCTCTTTTGTAGTCACCATCCTCAGTAACAAGCGAACCTATAGGTAGGCGTACGTATCAACCTGCTCCAGGAAGCTGTTATTGTTGATGATACGACATATTGTTTTCTCTGGTGTCATGAGATTTTGTCTTGTCTGCATTTATCAGCAATGGATTACTACTCTTTTACCATCGTCGGGCAGATGCGAAGCTTGGACACCTTTAAAGAGCTTTTTCGCGCCATATATAAATAAGCTTCGTTCATTCGCTTATTAAGAGCTGTAATATGCCAAAAAAATCTTTGTCGGCGGCAACGGCCTATGTTGTCATAAGCTGCCGTTAAACTGTGGACACACACACTCGCTTATTGTGAACTCCGCCACTGTTTGCTTTCTGACAGTGCCAGTCCCAAGCCTGGATAAAGGAGGAAGGCGACGCTAATGGTCTTTGTTACCACACAGCTAGTCGTTAAAAAGAAAACACACTCGCTTATTGTGTTTTTTCACTTCGTTCACATAGTCAATATTCTTAACATCATTTATTTGTAAAGTGATGGGAAAAGGTATAAAACAATGAACTGAAATGGAAAAAATCACAGCCAAATATCAAATCAGGTTTAGATAGCGTAAATGTTCCACAGAACAAGTCATTCGACTCGTAAAATTACAAACAACGGAATTTAAAAAAACATGTTTTGGATATCTTTGTTGACTTTGAACAAGCGTTCGATGTGATCCATATATCAAAACTTTTGAACAAATTGCGATATAAATTATGTGCGAATAATAGGAAATGTGCTTCGTATTGGCGGAAATGCTTTAAAAGCTGTTTTTGGTTGGTTACTTGCGTTTAACGACACTGTGTCATAATAAAGATGATTTTAACGTCGCCCTCCTCCTTGCTCCAGGCTTTGGAATGGCAATACCAGAGTGCAAGCAGCGCCAGATTTAAAAAAAACTTGTACTGTTACTGCGTTACATATGTTCTTATATGCTGTGCACACATTGTTTAACCTGCTATTCTGAGTCGTATTATTACTGCTTGGATGTGAAACGACCTCTAGCGTTTGAAGACAATTTCATTGGTCAGGTGCGACTGCACCATTTCAATTGCTCAATAACGAAATGCTCGCTGTGGAAAATCTCTTCCTTTTCTGCTCGTATACCGTGTGACAGTCAGACGGGCGAATGAGACGGGTGTAAAGCCACAGTAGCCATCGATATAATAGTACATAAGTAAAATAATTCTTAGACACCTCTTTTTTTACTTTACTTCTAGCATATAAATAAAAACTTGTGAAATATCGTAGAGCAGGGGTTCTTAAACTTTTTAGAAGCAGGGACCGGCTGTGCATTTATGATGTTGTTGGCGGACCACCAGTTAGAAATGCAAAATTTTATCTGACAATCGAATCCAAGATAAAGGGAAATTAGAGGAATGAGTCCATATTTTATCTTAATATTTTATTGAAATTATTCTAAGAGCGAAATAATGCGAAATAGTGACTAAATCAATAAACTGCTTTTACAAATATATGTAATTACACATGTTCTTGTTATTCATTGTTAAATATAACAATAAATATCAGAATGTATTTATTATAGTTAAAGGAAGCGTTCAAGTTTTTATAAATAATAACTAGTAATTTTATTACACGAGAAGGCTTACTCCTATCTAAAAGTAGCAAGCCTAATTACTGAAAGTTTAATTAAATTAAACTTGACTAAACTTACAGCAAATGAAGTCAAGCAAGTCATGGCTAAATTACAGAGTTCTCCATATTCCTAAAGAAACATTGATCCAGAATGCAGCCAACGATCCAGTCTTTTCAAATATAGCATTTAAACCTTTATCATTTGCAAGTTCTATGAGTTTATCATCAAGAACTGTAGTAAGCTGATTACCTGCTGAATGACGAAACAGTAATTAGTGGGAAACGTGAGCTTGTTTATTCCTGACAAGCAAATCTATTCGCGGTTTAATGGTTTTGGGCTGTTTTCATCTCCGGAAGAAACAAATCCATATTTTAAATATTCTTGATCGTATTTTCTATTAAACAAACGATGTTTCTTGGCTTTTTTTAAAAGAGATCCTTCCCGTACATTATCATCGTTTTCTTGTGTGCTGTCACTGTCCGTGTCTGAGTTGCGGCGCTTTGCTGTTGTTTCATTACTTTTAAAGAAACTGTCCAAAGAGACTTGATGTGCTTTGCTCATTGTTTCTCTTATTTTTTAAATTTAAAACTAAGATTTCTAGAACTTTATTTCGTGTTTAAATTTGTCTTATTGCAAATAAACAAAAATATTCATACGCTAGCGTTTTCTTAATTATCGCTCAATTCCATCAACAAAGAACAAATATCTGGCGTACGAATGGTTGTGTTCAGTTGGTGACAGTTTCAATCGCTAGGTGATCGAAGTCCATAATTATGCCTAGCGATCACGGTGTGGCGATAATGGGAACTTTAGATCTAGAATCTAGATTGATTTATGGCAAATAACGTTAAATAATAATTTCATTCTATAAATTTTTTTAACTTAAAAAATATATCTATAATTATCTGTATTTTCCAGGAATAAGTTGATCAAATTTTTTATTTTTAGGGATTGTTTCGCGGACCGGCGACTTGAGCTCCGCGGACCACCACTTTAAGAACCACTGTCGTAGAGTATGTTGGTATCATCTGATGTAACCATCGCAGTCAGTGAGGAACACTGTTTTTCCATCGACGTCAACGGCCTTTGCTACAAATGTGAAAACAGAATTAGTTTATTGACGGCTGTTTCTGGGTAATAGTGGGAAGCTCAATGAAAGCTATTGTCTGTCGCTATTACACCGTGATCCTCTATAGCTCAGTGACGGAAGCATTGGTCTTGTAAACTGATGAGTATATCAATAGACAGCCAGCAAACATAATATATTTGTATGTCAATATATCCATGAATATTAATGCATTAACATGATTAAGTTAATCTCTAAACATATATAAATGTGCTGACATAGTATAAGGTTTTAATACCAGCATGTGTAATACAATATAGATTATATACCGGCATGTAATTCTAAATGGTAACTTCTATAGCGCCGGTTTCTAATGCACAAGGCATCAACGAATGGCGCAAGAAAACCAAGTCGTTATCGGGTCAGTTTGTGTGCGTTTCTGTGTGATTGGTTGTTTGTTTAGTTGGGGTTTGATAACACTGTATAATAACGAATATGATCAGCGTAATCATCCTCCGTCTTTTTCTAGGCTTGGGACTGGCACTACCACCGGTAGCGTAATGGCGAAGTTAAGGATCCTATGTGGCCGAGTGGGTTGGTGCCCGCTCGTCGCGCCGGCGCCCCGGGTTCGCTTCCCGGTCGGTCGGTTTATCCGAGATTAATTTCTCGAATCCACCTCAAAGTCGCCGCGTAGGGACCCTGGGCAAGTCCTTCACTCGCAATTGCTCATGCGTTTCGGCGTGAAACTCCGACTACAGCAGTAGTCGGGAGCGCCTCTGAATGGAAAATCTGGTAGGGGCGCTATAACAAGTGTTCAAATACAATACAAAATATAGAAACTAGTTGACTGAGATGCAATAACAAAGAGCGTTATGAAAACTGAAAAGTAGGCTATTTAAGTATATTTATAGCTTCGTCATAATCCGATTTAAAGGTGTCCAATAAATACACAATCTTTGGTGGTTTTTCTGTTTAACGACTAGCTGTGTGGTAACAAAGACCATTAGCGTCGCCCTCCTCCTTTATCCAGGCTTGGGACTGGCACTGTCAGAAAGCAAACAGTGGCGGAGTTTACACAATCTTTCTAAAAACAATAAAATTTAAACATAAAATGTGTCTATTGCTTCTTCATCATACGATTTAAAGGTGTCTAAAAATACGTTAAAGTTTTATTGCCAGATATGACTTCACGGACAGTTCATTATCGACTTATGAAAATCGAAGATGGCTGAGCATGCAGTGATGGAACAACAGTCGCAATCCTGGCCAAAGGAGGAGGGCAACACTAATAATAATTATATTAGGCGGAGGCGCAAAGGCCCATTGTGGAAAAACAACAATCCCTAGACTCGTCCTAGAGCTAGCCTGAGGGGCAGCCATGGGTATGAAGTGCTAGCGACTTCAGTTTCTCATCATCAGCATATGAGGGCGCGTCCCATCTTCCTCCAAGTGTGCACTCATTACAGTGGAGTTGGCAAAGAGAAATCCAAAGTGTGGGAAGCACAGGCTTTTTCACAAATTGTAGGAAGGCGGCATGTAATTGGATTTAACAACTACTATGAATAAAAACAACGCTTTTGGCTGGGAAAAAGGAAGACCACGCAGAACTAATAAAGAGACTGAGGAGGGAAAGTGAGAAGGCTGGGTTATACTTCAATATCAAGAAGACCAAGATCATGACAACGGCAGAGTGGGAAACATTCGAGATAGATGGAGAGGAAATACAGGTCGTAACGAGTTTTTCGTTTCTGGGCTCAATGATCGAAAGAGAGGGTAGATGTGAGACAGAGGTGAGACGCAGAATAATACTAGGGAAATCAGCAATGCAGGGAATGGGAAAGATATGGAGAGACAGGCATGTGAGTATGGAGACAAAAGCAGGGCTGGTGAAATCAATGATTTTCCCGATAGTGTTATACGGATGCGAGACGTGGACAAAAACAAAAGCGACAGAAGATAAGATTGATGCGTGCGAAATGTGGATATGGAGAAGATTGCTGGGGATATCATGGACAGAAAAGAGAACAAATGCATCTGTCATCCAGGAGATAGGTCACCTAAGAGGAGACTTGACACTGCAACAAAGGACCATCAGACAGAAATTGATGTACTTTGGACACGTAATGAGAGCAGAGGGATTGGAGAAGGAGATGATGCTGGCGAGCGGGGAGGGGAGGAGGAAAAGGGGTCGGCCGAGAACTCACTGGATGGAGGAGATACATAGGAGGACAGCGATGAGCCTTGCACAACTAAGGGACGCAGTACGAAGCAGGGAGGATTGGAGGAAGCTGGTCAGGACGGTCGCTAGGGTTCCACGAACTGGTGGCACAAGGTGACAAGGTGATGAATAAAAAGACATGACGCAGTATTTGTTTAAACAGTGGATTACTTAGACACCTTTAAATAGGTTTCAAAAACTATATATTAATCAACTTAGTTCCATCATTATTAATTTTAATCCAGATCTTGTCTCCTAGTCACGTACTTGATTCATATAGACTGATATTTTTAACATAATCAATTAGTAAACTGATAGGAAAAGGGGAAGTAAACTTCGGTCATATTCTTAAATGGAAAAGATCCGAACTAAATATCAAACGGGGTTTAGATTATCTTAAAAGCACCGTAAACGTCAAGATTATAAAATAAATAGCAATATCTTTGGCCATTTTTGTAGACCTTGAACGAGCAGATGATGCGCTCCATACACCAGCACTTTTGAGCAAATTACAAACTATGGGAATAAAATAAAATACGCTGGATACGTTCGATTGTTTAGTATTTACGACCATTTATATAGAGTAGTGTGTAGCAAGCTACTTCTAGGACGCTTCACAAAACTGTCTACTGTCTGCGCAAATGTTAATGCTCGTGGTTACGTAATAAGTGCATTTTCAACTGTTTTTAAGAGGTAAACATTTGGTTTCCTGAATCGGTGCAGGAAGACTGTTCCAGGCACGTGTACTAGCGACCCGAAAGGCTCGATCTCCCGCTTATGTTTTAGGGACTCGTATAAAAACATCAGCGGACTTTGATGATCGCAGCCGCGACCTATTATGGTTAACGTTTTGGACTGTAAATCAAGAGGTCGTGGTTTGGGGTTCAAATCCTTGCCAGGGCAGAAATTTGGTTCAAGATTTCTGCTCGACCCGCACCCCTTAGCCCTAGAGAGGATTTTTATGATGACTGTTTCCATGACGACTGTTGCTGCTGACAACGGCCTTGTCGACGACTTCGTAGCCAGTGATGACGTCAATAATATTATCTTCCATTAGGGATGACTTCACTTACTACTATCTTTTCCATCATTGATGACGTCACTGGGTAACATGTCTGTCGTTAGCTATGACGGCAAAAATGTAGTTCCATTAGAGATGACGTCACTAATACCTTTTCTGTGTTGATGACGTCAGTCTATTATAACTTTGCTAGGAATGACGTCACTGACTATTATAACTACTTTTGTGTTTATGACGAAATCGCTGATCAATAGACCTAGGTCTATATCTGTTCCAATCATCATTATCATCATTATCATCATCATCATCATCATCATCATCATCATCATCATCGTCGTCGTCGTCGTCGTCGTCGTCGTCGTCGTCGTCGTCGTCATCGTCATCATCATCATCATCATCATCAACATATTGTATTGTATTGTATTGTATTGTATTTGAACATAAAACATGGGTTCAACGCAAGTAGGTGTCCGATGCTATTCTGACTATTATGTTCTTCCACAGCTGCCTCTCCATCGCTGCGTGTGTCAGTTCCTGTAGTAATGGACCTCTCCACTGAGTTATTTAGTCCGACCAATCTTTGTGGGGTCGTTCTCTCTTGTTTGTACCATCCATCATTCCGAACACCAGAGCTTTGATTTTAATATTATCAAGGGGGCCCGTTAGCGCATTGGATAACACATTGGCGTAGAGAGCGAGAGGTACCGAGTTAGAGGCCCGTACGGCGGACATGCTTTGTAGGCTGCTATTAGCGCCGTGTATTGCATGCTATCTGTTTTGTTAGTAAATAACAAAATAATTGTATTGTATTGTATTGTATTTGAACACTTGTTATAACGCCCCTCACAGATTTCCCATTCAGAGGCGCTCCCGACTCTGCGCGGACGCTGAATCGGAGTTTCACGCCGAAGCGCATGAGCAATTGCGAGTGAAGGACTTGCCCAGGGTCCCTACGCGGCGACTTTGAGGTGGATTCGAACCCGCAACCCTCCAGCTGCAAGGCACCGAACATACCCCTAAACCACCGCGCCCCAGTATATTGTGTTGTGTGTTGTATTGTACTCCACGTTTATAATGCGACCGAGCCACCCGCAGTAAAGATCCGAGAAATTAATCTCTGATAAACCGACCCCACCGGGAAGCGAACCCGGGGCGCCGGCGTAGCGAGTGAGCACCAGCCCACTCGGCCACGCAGGATCCTTAGATTATTAAAATAATAATATATCTTCTTTAATCAAGCGCTTGACAAACGCACTGCGCTGTACATTTACATGTTATGCAATTGAAATCTTAACTACTAACAGAACGGACACCTGCAATACAACGGCGCTAATAGCAGCCTACACAGCATGTCTACCCTACGGGGCTCCAACTCGGTACCTCTCGCTCTCTGTGTCAGATGTTATCCAATGCGCTATCGGCCCCCAATACTAAGAGTTAAGATTGTTTCAATTGCATAACATGTAAATGTACAGCACACTGCGTTTGTCAGGACTTAATTAAAGAAAAGATATTATTATTTACTATTTTACCACAGTCGGGCAGATGCGAAGTTTGGACACCTTTAAATAGTTTTTCGCGCCATATATAAGTAAGCTTAAATGTTTAAATTACTAATCCTTGCGGGGTCCCATTCTGTTGTATCGCTTATAAGTAACTCCGCCACTGTTCGCTTTCTGACAGTGCCAGTCCGATGCCTGGATAAAGGAGGAGGGTGACGCTAATGGTGTTTGTTACCACACAGCTAGTCGTTAAACAGAAAAACCACCATTTGTTTCTTTTTTCATTTCGGCCCTCTTGCTGCAATAAGATATCGGGTAAACTATGAGATCCTATAAGAATGGAGTTAGCGACTTCACTTTCTTAACCTCGGCATATGAGATCGAGTGGTCTTCCCTCGCCGTCTGATCTTCCCACGTAATCGTTCAAGCCGCTAATAACCTGCTGCGTTGTTCTCTTGAGTCACGTACATCCATATAATTTAAGATCATCGATTTGTAAAGTGACAAAAATAATTTTAAAAAATTCTGTTTTGCTATTGAATGAAAAATATTCTAACCAAATAAAATTATGAAACATGGTTTAAAAAGGCATTTACACTGTTGCATTTTTAGGCAAAGTTTTTGATTCGGAATGGAATTAAAACGGATATAGCATGTTGATTATGTAGTTACAAAATGTGAAACAGACTTAGTTTCAGGGCTCTATCTGGGTATTAGTGGGATCCTTAAGGAAATCACGCTGTATAATAACAGGGAAGTTTAATCAGTGAGCTATTATAGCGGAGTGGTTAGCGTGCTGTGCTGTCAATAGAGAGGTCGGAGGTTCAAATCCCCACCAAACAGGAACTTGGTCTGAGATATTCTGCTCTACCTGCCAACTCAGCTACGAGTACTTTGACCATATACTGTCGGTGGGAAGATGCGACGGCGAAGGAGAGGACATGTGTCGAGGCTAAGAAAATAAAGTTGCTTACACTTTTCTTTTCCGATATTGCGCGGTTAATATTGTCGAGAATATCAGTCAAAGTGACTCGTACGTAACAGGAGACGAAACAATTATAGGGTTAGCAAGATTATTGGCGAATTAAGCTGATAAATATATAGCGCTGGAAACCCTATTTAAAGGTATCTAAGTGATCGTTTGTGTAGACCCCTATAGGTAGGAAGGCCGTCGACATAGAAATATTCCGCCAGAGAAACATTTTGTATAAAATGAACGTTCCGCCATTGTCCCAACTGTGGTAGTGCCAGTCGCAAGCCTGGCCAAAGGAGGAGGGCACACTAATTATCGATTATTATCGGAGGCGCTACTTACAATTCTAGAAAAGCAACACTCCCTTGAGCTAACCTGAGGGGCAGTGTTATTTGGGGCTTTCAATGTCTTAAAGAAACAGCATTGTAAACCAGAGGTCGTGAGTTCAAACCTCATTGAGGGAACCAACGTTTTAAAGACTTCACAAGTCAACCAAGATCATTTCTCTTCTAAACCAGGAGTCATAAGTTCAAATGTCATTTGAGGAATTAAAATCTTGATGAGTAGACAGCCAAATCAATCATTGCGTTTAAACGAAATGTCATTTATTGCTTCGGGAACATAGAATTAAAGGTGTTTAATTAATGCGTTAGAGTTTTATTATCCAAAATGACTTCACGGACAGTTCGTTATCGACTTATGAAAACTCGAAGATGGCTGAGCATACGGCGATGGAAACAATGGCATTTTAAAATAGATTTCTATTTGCATGATAGACACCTTAAAGACTTAATTAAAAATCCTAAGACGTGATCGTGATCTCTTTTCCACGCACAGCTACTAAGCAGAATCACGCCTACTCAGTGGTTGGCCCCTCCCTCTGGAATGGGCTTCCTTTGGCACTGCGATTGCATCCCAGAATCCACTCTGAATCTTTCTATTCTGGCCTCAAAACTGTCCTTTTCAGCCGTGCTGGGGTCGGGAGCACTCCTGAGTAGTAACCTTGAAGGGGCGCTATATAAATCTTCGTAATGAATGGATGAATTAACCTTAATAAACATTCAACCTAATATTGACTGAAGTTAGTGGCATACAGCGATGTCCAGTGGAGATTCGAGTAAAGTTGAGTGATTGTTTGATGATGATTAACTGATCAGCGTTACCATCCTCCTGTGGCCGGGCTTGCGACTGGCACTACCACAGTTAGGTCAATGGCGGAACGCTCATTTTATACACAACATTATTGTGACAGAATTTCTTTATTTCAACTGGCTTTGTACGTTGTCAAACTGCACACCCTCGAAAGAGAATTAAGATGAATATATACAAGAGTCCAACTTTTGATAACACTGATGAAAACTTTGATGTACACACAGCTGAACAAGATGTTACTAAGGTTAACTCAACTAAACCTGTAACACAATCTCATGTAAGTGAAACTGTTGATGTCACTGATGTTAATAATGTAAACATGGCTAAGCCTGTAACACAATCTCAGGCTAAGCATGTAACACAATCTCATGTAAGTGAAACTGTTGATGTCACTGATGTTAATGCTCAACAAAATGTTACTAAGGTTAACTCAACTAAACCTGTAGCACAGTCTCATGTAGGTGAAACTGTTGACGTCACTGATGTTAACGCTCAACAAAATGTTACTAAGGTTAACTCAACTAAACCTGTAACACAATCTCATGTAAGTAAAACTGTTGATGTCACTGATGTTAATAATGTAAACATGGCTAAGCCTGTAACACAATCTCAGGCTAAGCATGTAACACAATCTCATGTAAGTAAAACTGTTGATGTCACTGATGTTAACGCTCAACAAAATGTTACTAAGGTTAACTCAACTAAACCTGTAACACAATCTCATGTAAGTGAAACTGTTGATGTCACTGATGTTAACACTCAACAGAATGTTACTAAGGTTAACTCAGCTAAGCATGTAATACAATCTCATGTAAATAAAACTGTTGATGTCACTGATGTAAATAATGTAAAATTGGCTAGGCCTGTAACACAATCTCAGGCTAAGCATGTAACACAATCTCATGTAAGTAAAACTGTTGATGTCACTGATGTTAACGCTCAACAAAATGTTACTAAGGTTAACCCAACTAAACATGTAACACAATCTCATGTAAGTAAAACTGTTGATGTCACTGATGTTAACGCTCAACAAAATATTACTAAGGTTAACTCAACTAAACCTGTAACACAATCTCATGTCAGTAAAACTGTTGATGTCACTGATGTTAACGCTAAACCTGTAACACAATCTCATGTAAGTGAAACTGTTGATGTTAACGCTCAACAGAATGTTACTAAGGTTAACTCAACTAAACCTGTATTAGTTGGAAATTCAGACGTATCACAGTCAAATTCGTCATCATCAGAACAATCAGCATCATCATCCAGACGGCTGATCGGTTCCTCTCCTTCGCAAACAGGCACTTCCGAAGACTGGCAACCCTGACTCATTGAAAATGATGATAATCATGATGACTAAAATAATCAAATCAGCAATGATGATGATAATGATGATTATGATGACGACGACGACGATACGTTGCAAATGTATCACGCTCATGCAGTGGCGTAACTAGGGGTCCGTGCGCCCGGGGGCAAGAATTTTTTCCATCTCCGCGAAAAATTTTCTGACCTTTTTTTTTTGCTTTTTCGTGTATTTATTGTCATAAATTGTCTGCTTATTGTAAGAAACCCCAATTTTGCGCCCCCATGTGTCTGTTTCTCTAAATTTCTCTATTTTTCTGTCATAAACCGTCAAATTTCTCTATTTTCTTATGAAAAATTTGTAAACAACCCTCATTTTGCGCCCCCTGTGCTGCGCCCGGGGGCGGCCGCCACCCCTGCCCTCCTCGTTACGCCACTGCGCTCATGCGATGGCTAAATAAGTAGATACTCCCTGAGAAAATTTCTTCATTTTATGCGCATACTGTGTGACAGTCAGAATGGTTTTTAAAAGACGGGTGTAAGGTCCAAGAAGTCCCAGACGTAGAAAAGAACTTCAGTCATTTTATAGAGACCTCTTTTAAAACCAATGAACGACGGGCGAGGAGCGGTGCTTTGATGCTTCAGAGTCAACTAGCTTAGATGGAGGGAGGGATGGATGGAGGAATGGATGGAAGAATGAATGGAGAGATTGAATGGATGGATAAATGGATGAATGGAGCATGAGTGGAGGAAGAGGTATATTTCGTTTGAGACGCTACAGAATGTTTTGCCACAGCACAGCATCGTTCCTATGCCTCTGTTGGTCCTTTGCTAAGGAATGACCTTCCTTCTATAACTCGAGCTGTGATGTTATCTGGGGCACTACTGTTTCTGATCGTTCTCTTCAGACTTTTCTTTTTTCGAGGGGTCTTTCGCACTGGAAGCGCCTCTGATTAGGTTGTACTGTGAGACTCGCTTTATAAATCCGTAAATATAATAGAATAGAATAGAATAGAAAATAGAATAGACAATAGAATAGAAAGCGTTTTTGATGTGTGCAAGGACTTTATTCACTTTAGTTGCCGTGTTTTTCAACATATTAGGGTCGTTGCTAACTACATCACGACGCCCACGCAACATTAGGATACTACCAGTTTATTATACGTTTTTATGACAAAGCTTTGAATTATCGTCATTGCTCTTATTGTTTGGCGCCAGCTGTCTGAAAATTCCTCCTTTACCGAGGTAATGCTTGAAAATAAGGACTTTATTGCGTTTCTAAGACGCCAAGTGTCTAAGCAAACTTAGTAAAGCCTAAAAGGTTTCGTAATAATAATAATATTTAATGAAGCATCATTATGTTTAAAATGTTCCTGGATACATAGACCAGTTTCAAGACACACATAATCTTATATTTGTTTATACAAAAAGTACAAAATGTTCGCAATTATATAAAAATTTCACTAATTATCGGTTCCGTTCTTAAAAATTATGCAATTTAGAGGTGCATACACATAATGTACAACTAAATATACAGTTTTGTTCAGAAATGAGTGCTGAATCCATTTCTCCATTACAAGATATGAAAAGTGAAACCAAACACGAAATCCAGGGGTGGTGGTAACCACCTCCCCCCTTGGTAACCCGTGTTACAAAACCCTCGGTAGTCTGAGGGTTAAGAAGAAGCCGAAAGGGACATTAGGTCAGAAATTT
Organism: Aporrectodea caliginosa; assembly: GCA_020284085.1. NCBI lineage: Eukaryota > Metazoa > Annelida > Clitellata > Crassiclitellata > Lumbricidae > Aporrectodea > Aporrectodea caliginosa. Next base: position 98,703 of record JACEVL010000670.1, read on the forward strand.
TAACAGTGCAAGAGTTGTAGATTTGTGGAATAGTTTGGATGATAGTACTGTCTCAGTGGACAGTATCACAGCTTTTAAGAAGGAGCTAGGAAAATCGGGCTATTAATCAGGTTCCAGGTTAATTACAGTGATTCGAACACTGAGTAATGTCTTCTGCATGTTGTTATGTTACTATCTTCTCCAAAACCCAACTTATTTGGTTTGGTACACCACAGCAACTCCTGAAACTCGACTATACCTTGCTCTCTGAAAAGTCTCCGCATTTCACACTCTCATCTCGATTGACAGTCCAGCACGCTTTTCTATTAAGCAACTGTTCAAATAAAGGTGTCTAAGTGAGCGCTGTAACCATTCGGTTAAGTCGAGGTCATACGGCCTTCGTTGTCAAAAGATTTCGCTAAACACCACATTCTGTAACGAAAAAATTGTTTGACATAAAACACCTTTAAAACGTTTCCAGGCGACGCTATAAATAAAAAACTCCAATCGAATTGCTATTCTTCTCTATGGCCTAGGTAGCTGAGAAAAGTCAATGGACTTTATTGCCACAAGATGTCGTTAAACAATGAAGCTTCCATTTATAATAATGTTAACATTGCTAATATTGGCGACCTCGTGCTTAAAAGAAGGGAAAGGAAGAATAAGAAGGGCATGGAGAAGGAGCAGAAATTGGACACAGTGACCAAGCGGTTAGAGCGCTCGACCAGTTGCTGTGTAGGGACTTTGAGCATCGTCGTGTATGCACTTCTGAACTTAGGAAGGAGGGCAATATCAAAGTACAGTTGTATTGTATCGTATTGTATTGTATTGTTTTACTGTACTGTATTTTATTGTTTGCTTTGTATTGTATAAGAAATAGGAGAAGGAGAAGGATTTTGTGTTGTTTTGTTATAATATTATTATGTATAATTTCAAATTCTTTAGCATTGGAGAGTGTTATCTTTAGACATCTTTAAAATGTTCCAAACCGCTCTTATATATAGCCACAATAGGTGATTGTTTAGGCAACTGTCTTTTGCACACATTTAAACTGGGGCTAACAGGCGCTATATTATACGCATGAAGTAATAATCGAAAGTTTCAGTTTGAGAACGTAATAAAAATTATTCTGTAGAACCTGGAGACGGTCATGATTTTTGGAGTAAAGATATTTACAACAAAAAATGTAAGACTCTAAATCAAATTATCCAAATCATCTAGACACGTTGAACCTAATTGTATGCCTTTGTTAAGCGCCATTACGAAGCATCAATCGATGACGCTGAGCAATTGTGAGTAAAGGATTTGCTCAAGGTCCCTACACAGTAACGTCTCAGAGAAGAAGGATCGAACCCGTACTCTCCGCGTTGCAGGGCGTTGACCTTACCAATTGGATACCATTAAATTTCTCCCCAATTAAAGGTGTTTAAGGAGCGCTCTAACCAATCGGCTTCTGGTGCTCAAACTATATTGAATCGTATAAGTGTATAAGCACATTAGGAAATCTGATTCGCGTAACATTTCCTATGAAGGGCAAGGGTGAAGTCCAACGGACAAATATCTGTTTTTATGCTTTGATGCAAATTACTACAGATAACCAAAAGAAGTGACTACGTTGTGCAATGGATGGAGTGACGGGATGATGTGTGGGTTGGTAGGTTGGTTGGTGGATTGATGGACGGATGGATTGATGGAGGGATGGATGAAGGGATGTTTGGGTTGTTGAAAGAGTGGGTTGGTTGGTGGATAAGTTGGTGTGTGAATGGAAGGAGGGATGGATGCTTTTTTAGATGGATAAATGGATGGGTGATTGTGTTCGAGGGTGGATGAATAGATAGATGCATGCATGAAATAGAGGTAGAAAAAGAGATAGTAGTTGAACTATTAAGCGTTCAACTGTTTATCGATTGCGAAATATCGGTTCTCGTTCCAGACGAACGCTGTTCTATTGCTTCTATACACCAAACACGAGATGGCGCTCGATAGTTATTTGCTAGGATTGAAAGAGGAATGGACTGTCGGATTGTTCTGAACATTGGGTGAGGGTGATAGGCGTTAATGGATCCTGAGTGGCCTAGTGGGTTGGTAGCCCGCTCGCTACGCCGAAGTCCAGTTTCTGCTGAAACCAGAAAAAAACCGAATCACGATAAATGGAAGATTTATATAGCATCAGTAACATCGGAATAAAAGGTGTCTTAAAGTGATCACTATTATGCGTTATTGTAAAGGTTGACGACATCTTCCGGACATCACGGGCGTGCATAATACTCGTGATGCCCATAAAAGTGGGATTACTGTCCAAAAAGCAACGGGCACATATGTAGATGATTATTAAACCCGTTTTGTAGAAATATGAAAGAATTCTCACCGTAATTTCAACATGATGCAGCTTTGTTTTATTTTGAAAAGTTTCACCGTGTGTACGTTACACGGGAGCACATCATATAATATTTGTATCATAGACATTGTCATGTGGATCCATTTTAATTATCGTTAAACAATGAATAATAGTGATCATTTTAAGACACCTTTTATTCGGATATTTTTGATGCTATATATAGTACCTTTTGACAATGTACGATTTTCTTCGTGTGGAACGCGGTGGTGTATGGGTATGTTCGGTGGTGTTGGGGTATCTTCGGTGCCTTGCAGCCGGAGGGTTGCTAGTTCGAATCCACCTCAAGCTATCGCGTATGGAATCTGGGCAAATCCTTCACTCGCAATTGCTCATGCGCTTCGGTTCAAAACTTCAATTCAGTGTCCGCGCTATTGTCGGGAACGACTCTGAGTGGAAATCTTGAACGGGCGCTATAACAAGTGCTCATACATACATACATACATACACACTGGGAGCGCTTCTGAACGGTTCACCCTACGAGAGGCGCTTTATGAATATTTAAATACGATACGATACATACATGCATACATACATTCATACATACATACTTACATACATACATACACACGTACGTACATACATACATACATACATACATACACACGTAGTCACGTACATACATTTATCTCGCTGTGTCGGTTCACTCAGCAGTGGCTTAGTTTTCATTGTTTAACGAAATCTTACATACATAAATACATACATACATACATCCATGCATACATACATACATACATACATACATTCATTCATACATACTTACATACATACATACATACACACGTACGTACATACATACATACACACGTACATACATTTATCTCGCTTTGTCGGTTCACTCAGTGGCTTAGTTTTCATTGTTTAACGAAATCTCATGGCAACGAAAGCCGTTGAAGTCCAGTTTCTGCTGAAACAAGAAAATCCGTATCATGCTAAATGGAAGATGTATATAGCATCAGTGACATCGGAATAAAAGGTGTCTTAAAGTGATCACTATTATTCGTTATTGTAAGGGTTGACGACATCTTCCGGACATCACGGGCGTGCATAATAGGGCCTACTCGTGATGCATATAAAAGTGGGATTACTGTCCAAAAAGCAACGGCCACATATGTATATCATTATTAAACCCGTTTTGTAGAAATATGATCCAATTCTCACCATAATTTCAACATGATGCAGCTTTGTTTTATTTTGAAAAGTTTCACCGTGTGTACGTTACACTGGAGCACATCATATAATATTTGCATCATAGACATTGCCATGTGGATCCATTTTAATTGTCGTTAAACAATGAATAATAGTGATCATTTTAAGACACCTTTTATTCGGATATTTTTGATGCTATATATTTTAAATTTTAACAAAGAACGAGTTTCTTCTTGTGAAACGCGGTGGTGTACGGGTATGTTCGGTGGTGTTGGGGTATCTTCTTCGGTGCGTTGCAGCCGGAGGGTTGCGGGTTCGAATCCACCTCAAGCTATCGCGTAGGGACCCTGGGCAAGTCCTTCACTCGCAATTGCTCATGCGCTTCGGTTCGAAACTCCGATTCAGTGTCCGCGCTATTGTCGGGAACGCCTCTGAATGGAAATCTTGAACGGGCGCTATAACAAGTGCTCATACATACATACATAAATACATACATACATACATACATACATACATACATACATACATACATACATGCTTACATACATACATACATTCATACATACATACCTACTTACATATACATACGTACGTACATACATACATACATACATACATACATACATACACACGTACATACATTTATCTCGCTTTGTCGGTTCACTCTGCAGTGGCTTAGTTTTCATTGTTTAACGAAATCTCATGGCAACGAAAGCCGTTGAAGTCCAGATTCTGCTGAAACAAGAAAAAACCGTGTCATGCCAAATGGAAGATGTATATAGCATCAGTGACATCGGAATAAAAGGTGTCTTAAAGTGATCACTATTATTCGTTATTGTAATGGTTGACGACATCTTCCGGACATCACGGGCGTGCATAATAGGGCCTACTCGTGATGCATATAAAAGTGGGATTACTGTCCAAAAAGCAACGGCCACATATGTATATCATTATTAAACCCGTTTTGTAGAAATATGATCCAATTCTCACCATAATTTCAACATGATGCAGCTTTGTTTTATTTTGAAAAGTTTCACCGTGTGTACGTTACACTGGAGCACATCATATAATATTTGCATCATAGACATTGCCATGTGGATCCATTTTAATTGTCGTTAAACAATGAATAATAGTGATCATTTTAAGACACCTTTTATTCGGATATTTTTGATGCTATATATTTTACATTTTAACAATGAACGATTTTCTTCTTGTGAAACGCGGTGGTGTACGGGTATGTTCGGTGGTGTTGGGGTATCTTCGGTGCCTTGCAGCCGGAGGGTTGCGGGTTCGAATCCACCTCAAGCTATCGCGTAAGGACCCTGGGCAAGTCCTTCTACTCGCAATTGCTCATGCGCTTCGGTTCGAAACTCCGATTCAGTGTCCGCGCTATTGTCGGGAACGCCTCTGAGTGGAAATCTTGAACGGGCGCTATAACAAGTGCTCATACATACATACAAAAATACATACATACATACATACATACATACATACATACATGACACATACATTACGACATACAGATATACATACATTCTTACATACATACATACGTAACGTACATACACACGTACGTACATACATACATACACACGTACATACATTTATCTCGCTTTGTCGGCTCACTCAGCAGTGGCTTAATTTTCATTGTTTAACAAAATCTTGTGGCAACGAAAGCCGTTGAAGTCTAGTTTCTGCTGAAACAAGCAAAAACCGCATCACTCTAAATGGAAGATGTATATAGCATCAGTAACATCGGAATAAAAGGTGTCTTAAAGTGAACACTATTATTCGTTATTGTAAGGGTTGACGACATCTTCCGGACATCAAGGGCGTGCATAATACTCGTGATGCCCAAAAAAGTGAGATTACTGTCCAAAAAGCAACGGGCACATATGTAGATGATTATTAAACCCGTTTTGTAGAAATATGATCGAATTCTCACCATAATTTCAACATGATGCACCTTTGTTTTATTTTGAAAAGTTTCACCGTTTGTACGTTACACTGGAGTACATCATATAATATTTGCATCATAGACATTGTCATGTGGATTTATTTTAATTGTCGTTAAACTATGAATAATAGTGATCATTTTAAGACACCTTTTATTCGTATATTTTTGATGCTATATATTTTACAATTTGGCAATGCACGATTTTCTTCTTGTGGAACGCGGTGGTGTATGGGTATGTTCGGTGGTGTTGGGTATCTTCGGTGCCTTGCAGCCGGAGGGTTGCGGGTTCGAATCCACCTCAAGCTATCGCGTAAGGACCCTGGGCAAGTCCTCTACTCGCAATTGCTCATGCGCTTCGGTTCGAAACTCCGATTCAGTGTCCGCGCTATTGTCGGGAACGCCTCTGAGTGGAAATCTTGAACGGGCGCTATAACAAGTGCTCATACATACATACAAACATACATACATACATACATACATGCATACATACATACATACATTCATAGATAAATACTTACTTACATACATACATACGTAAGTACATACACACGTACGTACATACATACATACACACGTACATACATTTATCTCGCTTTGTCGGTTCACTCAGCAGTGGCTTAATTTTCATTGTTTAACAAAATCTTGTGGCAACGAAAGCCGTTGAAGTCCAGTTTCTGCTGAAACAAGCAAAAACCGCTTCATGCTAAATGGAAGATGTATATAGCATCAGTAACATCGGAATAAAAGGTGTCTTAAAGTGATCACTATTATTCGTTATTGTAAGGGTTGACGACATCTTCCGGACATCAAGGGCGTGCATAATACTCGTGATGCCCAAAAAAGTGAGATTACTGTCCAAAAAGCAACGGGCACATATGTAGATGATTATTAAACCCGTTTTGTAGAAATATGATCGAATTCTCACCATAATTTCAACATGATGCACCTTTGTTTTATTTTGAAAAGTTTCACCATTTGTACGTTACACTGGAGTACATCATATAATATTTGCATCATAGACATTGTCATGTGGATTTATTTTAATTGTCGTTAAACTATGAATAATAGTGATCATTTTAAGACACCTTTTATTCGGATATTTTCGATGCTATATATTGCACATTTTGACATTGAACGATTTTCTTCTTGTGGGGCGCGGTCGTGAACGGGTATCTTCGATGCCTTGCAGCGCGGTCGTGTACGGGTATGTTCGTTGGTGTTGGGTTATCATCGGTGCCTTGCAGCCGGAGGGTTGCGGGTTTGAATCCACCTCAAGCTATCGCGTAGGGACCCTGGGCAAGTCCTTCACTCGCAATTGCTCTTGCGCTTCGGCTCGAAACTCCGATTCAGTGTCCGCGCTATTGTCGGGAACGCCTCTGAGTGGAAATCTTGAACGGGCGCTATAACAAGTGCTCATACATACATACAAACATACCTACATACATACATACATACATACATACATACATACATGCATACATTCATACATACATACATTCATACATACATACTTACAAACATACATTTATCTCGCTTTGTCGGTTCACTCAGCAGTGGCTTAGTTTTCATTGTTTAACGAAATCTTATGGCAACGAAAGTCGTTGAAGTCCATTTTTGTTGAAGCAAGAAAATACCGTAGAACGATAAATGGAAGATATAATTATATAGCATCAGTAATATTGGAATAAAAGGTGTCTTTATGTGATCCACTATTATTCGTTATTGTAAGGGTTTGACGACATCTTCCGGACATCACTGACGTGCATAATACCCGTGATACCCATAAAAGTGGGATTACTGTCCAAAATACAAAGAGCACGTACGTAGATCATTATTAAACCCGTTTTGTAGAAATATGACCGAATTCTCACCATAATTTAAACATGATGTAGCTTTGTTTTATTTTGAAAAGTTTTACCGTGCGTACGTTACACTGGAGCACATCATATAATATTTGCATCATAGACAGTGTCATGTGGATCCATTTTAATTGTCGTTAAACTATGAATAAAATAAAATAAAACCCGTGAAATGGTAGTTATCAAACACAGCCAGTCTTCACTCTCCAACAAACCCTCAATCACTGGTATTCCTCGCTCTACCTCAATAAAAGCACTAGGCGTCACCATCGATGAAAAACTTTCAGTCACTGAACAGTGAACACATCAACAAAGTCGTCAAAAGTGGCTCTTCTTCCATCTTCGCCCTTAAAACACTCAAAAACCATGGTGCATCTGCAGACTCTCTACAACTTATCACCCGCGCAACCATTATAGCCAGAACAATGTATGCTTCCCCGCCTGGTGGGGTCTTGCGAGCGAAAAGGACAAATCCCGCATAGAACGTCTGAATAATAGATTAAAACGCTCTGGTTTTATTCAGTCAGATTCACCTTCTACGAATGTTCTTGCTAATAAAGCAGACACTTCACTGTTTAAAGCCGTTCTCTTAAATGAGAATCATTCCCTCAGATGCCTTTTTCCTAACCAACATTTTACGCCCTATTTTCTTAGGGTCAGACCACATAACTTTAACCTTCCTGATAAGGACTCACGAAATTTTATATCTCGTATGTTATTCCTGAACTCTTACTAAGCTATTATTACTTCATACTATTATATCTATATGTATTTTTTTCCTCAATGTACACCTACAGCGTTATGTCTGTTGTTAACACATTAAACGAATATATGATGATGATGATGATATATGATGATGATCATTTTAGGACACCTTTTATTTGGATATTTTTGATGCTATATATTGTACATTTTGACAATGAACGATTTTCTTCTTGTGGGGCGCGGTGGTGTACGGGTATGTTCGGTGGTGTTGGGGTATCATCGGTGCCTTGCAGCCGGAGGGTTGCGGGCTCGAATCCACCTCAAGCTATCGCGTAGGGACCCTGGGCCAGTCCTTCACTCGCAATTGCTCATGCGCTTCGTCGTGAAATTCCGATTCTGCGCAGGAGTCGGGAGCGCCTCTCAATGGGAAATCTGGTAGGGGCGCTATACAAGTGTTCAAATACAATACAATACAATACAATAGTATATTTTTTGGATACGGTTTTACAGCTATCCTAATGTATTGCTAATAAACTTACTTTTCCGAAGTGAAAGACGATTGTACTGGATCTTAACAGTAGAAAATATTCAAATAGCAATTAAGATAGACCGATAATTATCAAACTCGCAAAGAGGAAGCTGTAAGCGTCCACTTGACACCTCGTCTGGTTCCTCATCTTTTCAGCGAACTCTTCCTTAAACATATCAATAAACAAATATCTGGAAGCAGAATCAAAAACCGTGGACGATATCT
>JACEVL010000670.1:112500-140935 GCA_020284085.1 Aporrectodea caliginosa
AGTTGAGTTAGAAAGATTAAAGAAACGGAGTTCTAGGACTATTGTTTTTATGATGATAACGATGAGGACGACGACAATGATGATGATGATGATGATGAAATGGAGGAAGATGACGACGACGACGACGATGATGATGATGATGATGATGATGATGATGATGATGATGATGATGATGATGATGATGATGACGCTATGTAGGTTAAATGACGCCGTATTGTTACATAATTATAAGTAAGTAAGTAAGTATATTCTTTAATATTCTTTAATATTACCAGCTGCCGAACAGCACTCTGGTGAACAAGCATGAGCAATAATTATAAATTCACATAAACATCAAAACGTCAAACATCGAAATGGTGTCATAGAATAATGAATAAAAATATCCACAGATTGTAACGTACTGTCTGTCTGCGTCGCTAACTTAATAGGTGACTCGAACACTTAAAGGATGTGTTGAAAAATAATTCTATTTCTCTTGTTCTTCTGCATGGGGCTACTTTGACATTACACCCGTCTATTCCGCCCGTCTGACTATCGTACAGTATGAGCAGAAAAGGTAGAGATTTCCCACATGGAGGGTTCGCTTATTTAGCAATCGGAAGAGCCCGGTCTCCCTTAACCAGTTCCTAGAGGTCGTTTCACACTCACACAGAAAAACAGTCAAACTTTATAACGTCTGAAAGATTTTGTACGCTATCCTCTAATAATATTACTAATAAAAAACAATATCACTGTCGTAGGCCTACTGTGGCAGTAGGCTTCTCTATGACCTGGCGTCGTTCATCGAAAAACTACTATAGCGATGACTGTCCCATTTTAACGGTGGCACTTTAGAAGCTCTCAGTGTAGAGCACACTTAAGTTAGGACAGGTAACGAGGATTATTCCTCCAGCAACGTTAAAGCAGCTGAATGCTAACGTATTTTGCAGTGAAACACTAGCAAATGAAGAATTTCATTAGATACCTTTAAAAACAATTCCGATGGCTCTATAAATAGAGATCACGCTCTTTGACATTTTAATCGCTCTTTTTGATATTTTGAAACTGCTGCTTTGTTACATGGAAAAATTACACAATACAAAATTATTACATAATTACATGACACTGACAATACACTGTCGGCGGTAGTGCAAGTCCAGAGCGTGGAGCAAGGAGGAGGGCAACGCAATTCAGTTAATCATCCTCAAAACAATCGCCTATCACTGGTTTCTGTGGAAAACCGGTTTCGTATCTCCACCGGACTTTGCAATCTACTACATAATGTTAATAACATTTAATTATTATTATTTATTAAGTTGAATGTTTAAGGTTAATGGCTAAGGGACATTTCTTTGGACTCGATTATTTTGCATTTTAACGTATTTTTTATACACCTTTAAGCCGTATATTTCCAAATCAATAAATACCTGTTTTATTCATTCGTTGGCAAATAGTTCGTCACAACATAAATCTTTCTCGATATGTCGCGAAATAATGAACAATGGAAAAAAACTTAAACGGATTTTTCCCCTCTCGTCGTCAACTAAACTGTTCGAAGTCAACAAATAACTTATGCTCTGTCAGAGCGCCTCAAAATTGTGATCTTGTCGATGACGCTGATTCTGCCACTGCCCGCATTCTGGTAGTGCCAGTTCCAAGCCTAAATAAAAAAGAGGGTCATGTTAATCATCTTTGTAATGAAACCGCGTCGTTAAACAGCAACTAACCAACACATCCTCGGGTGGTGCCAGACCTAAGACTATGGACAAAAGAGGAGGGCGACGCTAATCACCTTCACTCTAATAATTATAGTTTAGTTAAACAGGAAACTGAAACTAGGATCTCGCTTAGTAACGACTATCAACTGATGACTTCTCCACTAATACAAGATAAGCAAAGACAAAGTTGATTGACCCCCTAGCGACGTAATAGAAGATCAACGCTAACGTTTTTGTAGTTCAACTCTAGAATAATTATGACGGATGTCTTTAGACACCTTTAATACTCATTCCAATAGCATATTAAATAGATAAATCTGTTTATAGAGTTGTATGCCAAACACTAATCTTTGTCGGCGGCAACGGCCTATGTTGTCATAAGCTGCCGTTAAACTGTGGATCCATCCAATAGAGTTCTAGAGCTGTAAACTGCTTTCTGACAGTGCCAGACCCAAGCCTGGATAAAGGAGGAGGGCGACGCTAATGGTCTTTGTTACCACACAGCTAGTCGTTAAAAAAACACACATAGACCTGTAATGTCGGCGGAAACGGCCTATGTTGTCATATGCTGCCGTTAAACTTTGGATCCATCCATGATGTCAACTCCGCCACTGATTGAACTCTGTCAGTGCTAGTCCCAAGCCTTGATAATGGGGGGCGACGCTAATGACCTTTGTTATCACACAGTGTCGTTAAGCTAAAACTACTCCTACAAGAAGCTGATTGTCTTTGTTCGTGACATATTGTTAACTGTTGTCATGTTACACGTAGTAATTGCCTAACGTCAAAAACGCCCTTTGTTGTCGTATCATGCTATTTAAACTGCAGTAATCCATATGTTACAGAAACTACTGTGTGTATTATGTGTGTAGGAGTGTGCGTACGCATCTGTTTGTGTGTTTGCGTGTGCACGGGTGTGTGTGTGTGTGTGTGTGTGTGTGTATGTGTGTCAACGTGTTGGTAAGTGTGTTCTCAGTTGCAGTAACATTGACAGATCTTCAGCAATGTTATTGTATTGTATTGCATTTGTTAATTTATAAAGCGCCGCTCACAGAAGTGGCATTTCAGTAGCACTCCCAGTGCGAGAACCCCTACAGAAGAAGAAGGTCTTGAGGAGGGAGCAGGCTGTAGGAAGAGACCCAGAAGGAATGGTAACACGTAGAGAGGGCGGGAGGGCATTCCAATAGTGGCAAAAGATCGTGTTGAGCCAAAGCAGCCACACAGGCAATAAAGCTGCTTCTTTAAAAACGACCTCCTCAATAAGATTTGAAACCACGATTCATAGTTTGCAAGACCAGTGTTTTGTTGACACAGGAGCCTTAAGATCAAATACGGCACCAGTCTATCAGTGCTTATTATAATCTTTATGACTCTCGAGATTTTTAATTGATATGATCAGCGATTGGATTGGATTGGATCCACAGTTTAACGACAGCTTTTGACAACATAGGCCGTTTCCGCCTATAAAGATTATTGTTTGGCATATTACAGCTCTATATTTTTTTATCAGCTCTATATTTTTTTATCAGCGATTGATGGACCCAGAGATTAACGGCAGCTTATGACAACATTGGCCGTTTCCGCCTATAAAGATTATTGTTTGGCATATTACAGCTCTATATTTTTTTATCAGCTCTATATTTTTTTATCAGCGATTGATGGATCCAGAGATTAACGGCAGCTTATGACAACATTGGCCGTTTCCGCCTATAAAGATTATTGTTTGGCATATTACAGCTCTATATTTTTTTATCAGCTCTATATTTTTTTATCAGCGATTGATGGATCCAGAGATTAACGGCAGCTTATGACAACATAGGCCGTTTCCGCCTATAAAGATTATTGTTTGGCATATTACAGCTCTATATTTTTTTATCAGCTCTATATTTTTTTATCAGCGATTGATGGATCCAGAGATTAACGGCAGCTTATGACAACATTGGCCGTTTCCGCCGACAAAGATTAGTTTTTGGTATATTATAGCTCACTTATCAGCGATTGAACGAAACTGCGGAATATATAGTGTGGCGTTATGCGGTAGGCTGAGGACATTTGCCTACGCGCGTGATTGGCTACGGACATTTGCAAACGGACATTTGCACACGGACATTTTATCTTGGCAACGGACATTTGTCTTAGCAACGGACTTTTGCAAACGGACATTTGTCTTGGCAACGGACATTTGCAAACGGACATTTGCATACGGACATTTTATCTTGGCAACGGACATTTGTCTTAGCAACGGACTTTTGCAAACGGACATTTGTCTTGGCAACGGACATTTGCAAACGGACATTTGTATACGGACATTTGCATAGGGACAATTGTCCGCTCATGAACCTATAAATAGAGACGCCTGTTGCGTCAGTAGGGCAGTTAAGAGGGCAGTTAAGAGGGCAGTTAAGAGGGCAGTTAAGAGGGCAGTTAAGAGGGCAGTTAAGAGGGCAGTTGAGTTCGTGTTCGTGATAGAAGCTAGCTTTTTCTCGTGAGGCAGTTTTAGTTCATGTTCAGTTCGTCGTTGATGATTGACAATATAATACAATCTGCTGTGTTGATCCGAGTCGCTGTTGTCTTCCAAGTTAATCTAGTGTTAGGCATCGTCGGTGGCACCGTTAAGCCCTTTGCCCGAGGGGAAAAGCCGAGCTCAGCAGACGAGCAAGGAATAGGGAGGATTCCAAAGACGCTATCCTGGTCACTAAAAAGATAGAGAACGGAATCCGACCTACGGCGACTTGAAGGAAGAAAGAGAGTTGTCGACCAAAACCGCCTGTTTCGCCACAATAGCTTGGGGGAAAGCCACACAATGGGGTCCGAGCTTCGCATCTGCCTGAAAGGTGGAAAATAGTTGTAGTCCATTGTTTGACGACATTCTATGACTACACGTAAAAATGTTCCACATTAAAAGGTTGTGTAGCCTATGCATGTAAAATGAAGTTCCTCCTGTGTTCGTACACTCTGGTAGAGTCAGTCGGAAGCCTAGGTGAAAGAGGAGGTCTGGGTAGGTGGTTTTAACACTATGGCGCGTAGATGCTGATTTTATGGTTTATTATGTACAAGGTATTAAATTTTTTAAATGATGTATAGGCTGACTGCTTAAACACCTCATTTAAGCACTGATGTTTTCATATAAGGTTTCCCGTTTGGTAACATTTGCATTGGTTAGTTGAAGATATCGCTACTCATCATTGGCCGCGATAATTATAATGTTAATGTTCGCTTATGCTTGATTCAAACCGAATTTAAGATTTAACTCCGTTATCAGTTACTGATTGCGCTTATGTATGTTTAATTATGTTCCGTTAACATGTTTAACTTGTGGTATGATGCAACTCATGAGATTGTATTGTACTCTGTGTTTGAATTTGTAACATTTTGTAATGCACCGAGTTGCTTCCAAATATTTTCCAGTACATTGATATTATTTCCAATGAGTCTTATTATTTTCTTCATTTTGAACAATCATCTCCGTTTCGTACGACATAATGCAGCAATGGGACTTTGAGCGTCTTAAAATACGGTCCCTAGCCGTTGTTCCTTCATATAGAATCAGATTAATAGTTTTAAAAGGTGTCTAACATCAACCATTACTAACGGTCGCGTTTGTTACGCCACTGATTTCGCAATTTCGCCTTAAGATGACAAACGTCAAGTGCTACGTTAGTAGCTATTTTTACGACGCTGTGTCATAGCAAACATGTTTAGTTTCGTCCGTTCCTCCTTTGTCGACGCTTTTGACTGGAACTATCACAGGTAGGGTAGTAGCAGAAGTAGTTTCAGTTTAACGACACGGTGTGATAGCAAAGATCATTAGCGTCGACCCCTCCTTCATCCAGGTTTGGTACTGGCACTGCGAGAGTACAGAGCTAAATAGGCATACAGCATCCACAAAGTTGGTAGGCCTAAGCATCAATTCGAGATCTCGTTTTTCTTTAGTAAACCCAACACCTGTACATAGCAGACGTTATCTGTAATCAGTGTTGCCAGGTACTTTTCGGAATTCCCGCCCAAAGGCTTCCCAAATCCGCCCAAAAGTAGCAAAATATAAATGATAACGCAAAGAAAATGAAAATAGCTTAAAATTATCAAAATTTATCTAATATCTACTTCTATTTGAACTTTGGTAACTTGTTTCATCGTAAGGTTTAAAAATTGAATGCATCTGAACAGGGTAATTTGTTCCCTGACATCTCGAATATTGCACATGTCACTTAAATATGATAATCGAAACGAAATACAATGCCAAAAGTTACAAAGCAAAACGCCCTCTAGTTCTCTAAAATCTCGCTCGCATGCTGCATCTGTATCTATTTTTTTTTCAGTCCTTTCAAAACCGTTTTCCGTTTTTTGATCACTTATCCATAACAACAGATTAATAACAGTCGTGTAAAGAATATCATTAGACACCTTTAAAACTTGTTCAGTTGGCGGAATAAATAAAGATTTTTGCGTTTTGATTTAAACTTTCTTGTCAGTTATCTTGCACAATTGAAAACAATTACATAATAATTAGCATAACTCCGACACTACACTACCTCCAATACGCAGTATGGGAATTGTCGAAAAATAACTGGGGGTTGGATGTTGATTTATTTGCAGTTTGGGTGCGAAATGTAGACTTTACTATGGGAGCCTAAAAAGACTAGGGGCTGAACCCCCAACCCTTGGCAATTCTCACCCTGTCCAATAGTGCAGGTCCAAAGCCCGGAGAAAGGAGGAAAAGGAAAGAGTGTAAGGCGGAAGTGGCACCGGTAACAGAGCATGCGCACAGACTGATTCTATCGTTTAACACCCGATATTTGTCAATCATTCCGCTTGGATCTCAGCCTTTCCCCGAGCCCCCTTTAATCGACACAATATTCAACTTAAACATCAGTTCATAGACTGTTAAGAAGCGGAAGTTGAACGGTTAAAGCGCTCTCTTTGTAGCGTGAAGTGTACGGGTTCAAGCCTCCTCCTTCTCTGAGACGGTTAGTAATTAATCTCGCCTTTCGCAGCACATTCTCCCAGCCTGAAGAAGTCCCGAGGGTTCATAATTATGTACCTCGCGAAAATAATAATAATTAACAAATCAATATGAATTATACAACTTAAATTATTAATAAATCACAACGCACTTTCAAAGACCTCATAAATTTGTCAACGCGTCTCATTAAGCTGTAGATGTTTTGACGTTCCTAAGTTAAAATTAATTTATTATTAGGCCTAAAGCTTTGCGTACATACTAACTAGGCTAAATCTCATAACCTATGCTAGAAAATTATTGGGCACAAAATGCACGTGATCAACGTCGGTTCCTCGATTCCATAAAAATCGATGACGTCATCTTCTAAAACAAAGGATAATGATGACGTAAAATCTGTTGCATTGACAACTCTCGACGAGCGCTATTTTAACGATTTCTTCTGAAATATTTGGACTCGAAAATGTCGATTTCTAAATTTATTTTCGGCGTTTTTGGACATAAATGACAAGCCTCATGTTCTGAAATAGGAAGACGAACAAGGTGACCGATAATAGAACAAGGTACTAAAATCTTCTGTTGTTGAAATGTTCGATGAAAACGAGTCAGCAGGACGGTTAGACAAGCTGACTTTGTTACAGTAGGCCTTTCGTGTTCAGGTTCTCGTGTTTTATATTGTAAAGACAGGAACTTTGAAATTCAGATTCTTCATTAATGTTCTGTATATCTATGAAAGAAAGCATTAAGTTAGGACGCAGAACTCGTGATGGTTTATAGCCTAACGTTTATTTAACGACGCCGTCATAACGACGATGATTGGCGTAAGCAGAACTCGTGAACATCAGAGTGTATATTTATAAGCGGTGAGCAATGATTTGAAAACTTTAATCGAAATTAATCGCACGAATAAAACCTGTTAAAAGTGTCTACACTCGCATATGCCCGATGATGGTGAAATAGTGGTAATCCATTGTTTAACGACAACCAATAGCTGCAAAGGCCGTTGACGTAAAATATTCCCTCAGAAGAGCCGTTTCCACAAAATGAACGTTCCGCCAGTGTCCTTACTATGGCCCTTACTCTGGTAGTCCCGAGTCACAATCCTGGTAAAACAAAGACGAAGTAGGATATGATGATGATGATGATGATGATGATGATGATGATGATGATGATGATGATGATGATGACGATGATGATTATGATGATGATTATGCTGGTGATGATGATGATGATGATGATGATGATGATGATGATGATGATGATGATGATGATGATGATGATGATGATGATGATGATGATGATGATGATGACGATGATGATTATGATGACGATGATGATTATGATGGTGAATTGGTGATGAAAACAATGAAAAGGCGGAGGAAGAGGATGATGATGTTAGTTTTATTAAGCGACGACTTATTGTCAGATATGGTTCAACAAGGAAAAAGGCTCATGGTTCACAATGATTATTCAGCTTTTCTGCGTCTTCAATTTATAAGGTGACTGGAGCACTTAAAAGAGGTGTCTGTAATGCCGAACTTACACTAATTCTCCTTTTCTTCCGGGGGCTACTTTGAGCTGACACCGTCTTATCGTACCATCTAATAATTCGAAAAGAAAGAGATTTTCACAGGGATCAATTGCTCATTTAGCAATCGAAAGAGCACAGTCTCCTTGGACTCGCGAATTTGTCTTCGGACGCTAGAGGTCGTTTCACATCCAATAAGAAAAACAACCACTCTGAATTTCACCTTAAACAACTTCACAACGTCGGAACGATTTTCTACGCAATCCTCTAATTATAATTATAAGATCAATAACAGATTAACTCCGACACTGTCGTACTCAAGCAGTGCCAGTCCCAAGCCTGCAGAAAGTATGCGTGCGACGCTAATCATCTTTTTATGACAAAGTGAAATAGTCGCTTTTGCGATTTGAAATTTTTACAAAACATTATTACGGGCAAGTGTAGGTAAACGCGACTATTTTCAGCTCGCAATTTACTTTCAACGCCGATTTGTGGACATTTAAAATTTTGAACCGCTGCAACATTACGCCGCCATTTCCGATTTCTCATTAGGCCTACGTCATACGGCCTTCTGAATAGATCATTCGCAAGGCATTTCGGGATTTCTCCGACCAGCCAATGACGTCATCTGGCTACATTGGTAAGAGATGTCCCTCTGTGCTATTTAGTCTAGGCGCGCAGAGCTGAAAAGTCGTCAAAAAAGCGATGATAGTTTCTTGTGTAAGTGGACCTCTTCCCAGATTTCGTAATAGTTTTGTGCTTTCAACAGGCCTAAAGGTATTCCACATTGATCGCTTAGTGTGACCACGAATGTACAACGTCGTGTCACACCCAGAAGTTGCGTGGAATGCCAATAGTGATGACAGAACCTCAGGTGGCAATTTGCAATGGATGTCGTGAATTGGTATGAATCTCCGCTTCTTAGATGTTCCGGCCATCATCCATAGTTCCTTGCACCGCATCTTGTTAGGGTGGGATAACAACATGATGAAAACGTCGGTATCCCTGGCTGACACAACTAGGCTACTGTATCGCAGGAACTGTTAGCAGCATGCAACAAAATTCTAGGGTCGGCTTCTTCGTATGTTACTTTTAGCATTGATAAGTCACTCAGTACATTAGTCGATTGGACCTCTGTTCCGTTGTCAAAGCCTCCTGCTACAACTACTTCACTGTATAAATTGCCTTGCCTGATGATCTCCTGTGAAAGGAACCTTGTCAAGGCCGACTTGTTCTCAGACATGCATAAAAAGTTGTTTCAGTTTTTTTGGAAGAGTCACGTGACGTCCTTTGATGGCTTGTCGTATTGGACAACTAGTTCCACTGCAACGTTTTCGAGTTGCGCCTATCACCGATCCAGGGATGTATCGGTCAAAGGTGACATCGATGCGGTGGAACATCTTGCTGTGATTTGTCAAGGACTTGATGAAGTTGTCGGCAAGGTCACCAAGCGTGATTGCATCAGTTGGTTTTCCAACAGATACAATTAGTGCTTGACCATTGATGATCAACTGCGCGGATGCTCTGTCAACTTGAAGGTCTTGCTTCTCACTGATTCCTTCTGTTAGAAAGTTCATGAGCACCGACTTGTTTCCTGTGCGCAGAGAACCATCAGTCTCTGTCAACGAGAGAGGGACGAATAAAAGTTCATTTTGAGAACATTACTCATATCAACCGGTCTACCTGCTTCAAAGGCCACAATAAGTCTTTGCATTACATGGCGATCCATCTTTGCTACCTTCTTTCGAACATCCCCAACCTTGTCTGCCTTGTACAGCGCTTGGAATGTTTGCGGTTTGTTCTTTTTCATTGGATCATGAAACTTGACCTTACTTTTACCACTTGCTAATAAAGTCAACCTGCTGTCTAAGATATCGGCGATTTGAGATAAACCAAGAAACCTCGCGTTCAGTAAAGATTCTTGGATACTCCACGTGGCAACGACTTTAGTTGCAATGTTAAATCTCATGTGAAAGTGAAATCAAGTTCCTTTTTGGAAACATACTTCTTCCACTAATTCAACCCTGCTGATTTCGAAAAAAATGAAATCTAGCAAAAATCAAAGAAATATATATAAGATCCACCAAAAGGCAAACTTTACGATAACGTGTTACTATAACGTTACAAAATTTACAAGCTTAGGCTACATTTGAAATCATCGGATGCAACCAGTTCTGTGAAATGGTAATTTTCCTTGATTTTGACCTTTGATCTTGAAATGACCGTGGGTTAACTTTATCGGTCTGAGCAAACAGGTAAAAGAATCGCCCAAATAGAACAATATTTCGTTGAGTTATGGCCGTTTTCCCTTATTTTTGACATTTTGACCTTGAATTGACCTTGGGTCATGTTAGCCTTCTAGAACTATGTAAATGTAGCCCTTATCGTCCAGAGCAAAAAGGTAAAAGGATCGCCCAAATAGAACAACATTTGACAGAGTTATGGCCGTTTTCCCTTAATTTTGACCTTGAATTGACCTTGGGTCATGCTAACCTTTGCGAACTATGTAACTGTAGCCCTTATCGTCCTGAGCAAAAAGATAAAAGAATCGTCCAAATAGAGCAATATTTGACTAAGTTGTGGCCATTTCCCCAGATTTTCCTCTTTTTGCCCTTTTTGACCTTAAAATAACCTTGGATCGTCTTTCATTTAGTAACCTTCTTTCTTACCACAGGTAGCCCTTATAAAGTCGAGAAAAAGCAAGAAGGAATTAGCCGAATTCAGCAATTGTTGGCTTAGATCTGGCCATTGTTCTCTGATTTTTGCTAGATTTTATTATTTTATGACCTTGAAATGACCTTCAGGTCAAAAATCCAGCCTGGCAACAGCGATTTTCGTAATCAGGAGGGTCGAATTAGCATAAAAAAGTATGTTGCCAAAAATGAACATGATTTGCTTCTTACACGAGATTTTCCATTTTTGCGCCTAGACTAATAATTATTACAGAGGCTTATTTCATAAATTTAAATCTTGGGCTTGCACGGGGATACTAAATGGCGTGGGGTCCATTGAAACGGCCGAGCGGTGATAAAGGGTTGGGACTCATCAGATCAATTCATTGAAAAATGAGCAGGGTCCAGGCTATAATTATTCGGTCGCCATAGAAAAAAGCGAAGGTTTACATTTTACATTTTCAAATCTAGCGGGAACAGTATATAGGATAGAGCCAATTCAAATGCACGGGCATAGTAGGCTTTCAAGTTGCGCTTAGAAAATTAATGTTGAGCTTACGATTACGAATAATGCCTATAATTAGGCTATGTGATAACAGGTGCAACTTATTTAACAGGCCTAAATAAAGTGCTGCAAGGTGCAGCGTGCATCTCTTATAATATCAACCTGCGTAAATCAAGCGGGAACGATAATAATAATAATAATAATAATAATAATAATAATAATAAAAATAATAATGCCGACAATTTCTATGACATCGTAACACAGCACATGCCGTTACAAGGGCGTCCAGAGAAATGCCCCTTACACATTAGCCCTAAGCACAACATCCTTTAACCCCTTCAGTGCCTTACATGACGTCTTAAGACGTCATGCTGACTAGGTGCTCACTGTGCCTTGTAAGACGTCTTTAGACGTCAATTTTATGTTGACTGCATTGAAAGCGTGGCACTGCGGGTATAGTACTGAAGTCGTGTGGATGGCACTGCAGGAACACATGTGATGCCTGTAGGCTACTTTGGGCTACAAAAATTTTTTTTCCCGCGGTATTTTCGGCCTGGCTGTGCTGTGTAGGGATGACGTTGGGTTTTTCCAGTGAGTTGATAAATTGTTATTGTTAGGTTTTTATGTAGAAGCGTGTAATATTGTATTATAAAATGAGTAAAGCGAAATATACGACTGCAGAAGTGTTGAAAAAGTTACTGGTGTCAGATGACGAACACGACAGTAGTGACGGCGACGATGATGGATCCGAAGTGTCGGATTTGGAAGGAAGTAGTGATTCGTCCAGTGCCGAAAATGAAAGCGATATGGATACGTCAGCAGAACGTCACTTTCCCACTAAAATTCCCCTTGTTGGTCAACAGACAAAAGCAATGAAACGCTGTAAGGTCTGCTACAAGAAAAGTAAGATTCGTCGTGAGAGTCGTTACACATGCACCAAGTGTCCATCGAAGCCGGGACTATGTGTTGACAATTGCTTTGAACTATACCATTCGAAACACAAGTTTTGGAAGTAAACAGTATTCTACATCCATAGAATGCAGAATGTAAATATGTTATTAGTGTTGTGCACAAGAAATATTAACATTGTGAAGACTGGAAGTTACAATATATAGACATTCTATCACGCTAATAATACGCTTCCATGCCTGGCACATGGGGTACCGGAAACCGCAAAAATACCTGGCAGCGAAAGGGTTAATAAAATAATAATAATTAAATGTTATTGACCGAAATGTTGGGTATATCGCGATGTCAAACGAAGATGTGAGTCCAATAACCAGAAAGACCGTTGATGTTGATTGTTTTCGGATAATATGATGGTTAGCGTTACCGTCCTTCCTCAGCCACGCTCACAACTGGCACTTTCAGAAGTAATATATATATATATATATATATATATATATATATATATATATATATTACACTGGCGGAACGTTCATTTTTTAGACCGATATCCTTAACATAATCGATTTGCCGTGTGATGGATAAAAAGGATAAATATGAACTTCACTGGTATTCTTAAATAAATGCTCGTACCTAATATAAAACAGGGCTTAGAAAACTTAAAAGCATTGTAGACCTACTTGCAGTAGTAGATTGAGCTTAAAAAGACTGTGATAACAAAGATCATTAGCGTCTCCCTCCTCCTCCTCTGTTCACAGGCTCAGGTCGGGCACCACCAGAAGATATGCTGGGTAGTTGTTTATGGACACGGTGTCATTTCAGAGATGACTGACATAACCCTCTTTCTTTATTTAGGTTTCGCACTAGGACTATACCAGAGTACGTGCAGTGGCGGAATTAGGATTACATAATTATAGACTTTCAGTAGAAACTATTATATGCTTTGTTTGGTTGGTTATTTGGTGTTTTACGACACTATTGCAACGAAGATTCTTAACATCTGCCTAATCATTCTCCGGGCTTGTAACAGGCACAACCAGAGTACGGGCAGTGGCGGAATTGTAGTATTAGTCAATACGATTACGACAGTACTATCGCTGGCGTCGTCCTCCTTCATTCAGGCTCTGGACTTGCACTGCCAGAGTACGAGTAGTGGCGGAATTTAGTGTCGAAATCACCGTATTTTAGAAGTTAATAGCGCTGGAGATCGCGATTTAAAAGTGTTGAGCGCTTCTGAGAGACTCTAGGTGTCGCTTTATAAATGTCTTCTTTAATTACATTACGTTACATATAACGACACCGTGTCCTAACAAAGATGTATGTATGTATGTATGTATGTATGTATGTTGTTAGGCATAGGCTCTATATAAATGGACTGGTAGAGCCTAACACGTGCATGGAACGTAGGATGGGCTTCCCGCCTAGTGCACGGGGCCTATATAAGCTCGTGGTAAGATTCGTCAGGAGGCCAGTTCTGGTTCTCGTTTTGGTGTCGTTGACCCTCGTTGGGTTCTTCTTCTTCTGACCACCGTTTGGTCTTTCGTGCTTGTCATAGCACTCTTGTCGATGTTTTCGGGCGGTACGCCCTTGGTCGTCTTCATGGACCGACACTTATGTTTTCTACACGTTTTCGGCGATAGAGGTCTTAGTTAGACCTGCTGACGTGGTTTTCTGGTGTTCTGGAGAGTCGTGCGGAGTTGCTGCCGCGCTTTCAAGGTAGATCATTGTGCTTTGTAAATACGCTTTGTATATAGTTTCTCGCATTAAATGTTAAACTTGAACCCGGGCTTTACTTCTTTTAGACTAGCGCGTAACATATGGGGGCCCTTGTCCGGTCTTTTCTCGCTAAATTTTGAAAAGTGGGATATATTTTGATCGAAATTTGCGTTCAAAATTTAAATTGCGTAGTTAGAGTGCACGTGACAGGTGTATAATGGAGTCGCCAGGTGCGAAGGCAACGTCACATTCTTCTGACCAGGTAAAGTGGCAACCTTTCTTAGTTAAGGCATGCAGAGGACGAGCGATTCGAGCAAAGTCTGGGACGAATTTTCGATAATACGAGCATAAGCCCACAAACGATCTCACATCTCGAAGTTTTCTTGGCGTTGGCCAGTCTCTTACTGCTTGAATTTTACCTGGGTCCGTTGTAATTCCATTTTCACTTACCACGTGGCCTAAGAAAACCACTTGACGTTGTAACAAGTGACATTTCGAAGGTTTAAGCTTTAAGCCAACGGCTGCCAGTCGCTCCAACACTTGAGATAACCTCTGCAGGTGTGTGTCTATATCCGAAGCAAATACGATTATATCGTCCAGATAAATCAAACACACCGTGAAATTCAGCCCTGCCATAACCAAATTCATCATTCGTGAGAAGGAGGCCGGAGAATTACAGAGACCGAATGGGAGAACTCGAAACTGGAAAATTCCCCTCCTGGTTACGAAAGCGGTTTTATGTCTGTCCTTAGGATGAACGGCTACTTGATGATAACCAGCTCGGAGATCAAAAGTACTGAACCATTTAGCTCCGGCTAAAGAATCAAGACTTTCGCTGATCAATGGCAGAGGATATGCGTCTTTCCGTGTTTTATTGTTCACTGCCCGATAGTCAACACAGAATCTTGGTGTTCCATCACGTTTCTTCACCATGACAACATTACTGGCCCAAGCAGATGATGAAGGCTCAATAAGTCGTTGTTGAAGCATATGGTCAACCTGTTCATCGATAACCGGCAGTAAAGTTAACGGCTGGCGACGCA
Organism: Aporrectodea caliginosa; assembly: GCA_020284085.1. Classification (NCBI taxonomy): domain Eukaryota; kingdom Metazoa; phylum Annelida; class Clitellata; order Crassiclitellata; family Lumbricidae; genus Aporrectodea; species Aporrectodea caliginosa. Next base: position 127,528 of record JACEVL010000670.1, read on the forward strand.
AGGCTTGTCTTACCGGTGCTTCATTTCCAGTTTCTATTTCATGTTGAATGACATCGGTAAAACCAAGATCCCATTCATTCATCGAGAACGCTTTCTGATTATTCAAGATAATCTGACGTAATTTATCCTGGACTCCTTCTGGAACATCATCAGCAATGTCTGACCATAACGGCGACAGAACAGAGTTAATTTCCTCTTGAGTCGGTTTACCTTGACCTTCAACGACGGTTGCGCAAGCAGCTGCGACTTCGGTCGTTTCCTCAAACACTGACACTTCTTCGGCCATACATTGGACACCTTTCTTTATTCTGATTTCTTTACTCGTTGGATTCATCACACGAACAGGTAAGTCGACGATTCTTTCTGGCAATAAGGTACCTGAAATTACCAATCCGGAGCTCAACACCTGAGGCTGGGTAGCCCATTGACTATCAGATGAACGCAGATGAGAGACAACTGCATAAGTGTTAATGTCCAATTCACTTAATGGAGGCACTTTCACATCTTGAGCTACGATTATTCTTCTGCAATTTCCTTGTCGTTTTCTCGTACAAATGGGAAAAGTATGATTCTGTATCTTGACCCATCGTTCTCCAAAATTCCAAAGAGCATGTTGCTTTTCTAACCATTCCAGTCCCAGTATTAATTCAGAGATTTGTTCGGTAATTAGACAAGTAACCTCAAAAGAATAACCGTCTATTTCACAGTTTAGATTGGCTTCGCCCAAGACGCGGATAGCAGTACCATTCGCGGCACGAAGAGTCTGGGTAGAAGAACGAATGTCCTTCTTAAGAACCAGAGAAGCAGGAGCAAGAGTAAGCTCCGAACCTGTGTCGAGCAAAGCGAAGGTAGACTTTCCATTCACCTTGAGTGACAAATAAGCGTTATTGCTTCCAACCACGTGTCGAAGAGCACTTGGTTCCTGTTCAGTTGAACCTTCAGCAACAAATGGTTGTTCTCTCTGTTTCAGTGGACAGACCCGAGCAAAGTGTCCAAGTTGACCACATTCAAAGCAACCTTGAGATTGTCGAGATCCAGTTTGACGAGGATTTCGAAATCTGCCATTGGTTCCATTCCTATTCCACTGATTTCTCCATTGAAACGGTTGACCAGGTGGCAAAAAGCCCTGATTCGGTGGAGGTCGCATCGTGAAATTGCTTCCATTATTCAGACGATGTTCTAATTCTTCTACTCTCTGTTTCTGCGGATCCAGCTCTTCTTTCAGAAGTTTACGCACCAGGTCAAACGGAAAGTCATTTTCTTTGACGGCCTTAATTCTTCCAGGACGGCGTTCTGAATGTTCTGTTTCTTCTCGTTCAGCTTTCTTATATCCTTCCAACCTCAAAGCCAATTTATAAGCAGAATCTAACGTTTCCGGTTCCCGTTCTCGCAGTTTAAGAGCTAGTTCTTTATCTCGAAGAGCATCAAGAAAAGAACGAATGGCTATCGTTTCGCTATGAGTTGACGTAGGCCCAGGGTAGGCAAGGATCATAAGTCTCCTTATGTCTTGTGCCAATCAACCCAAGTCTTCACCGTCCTTTTGGCGACGAGTGTTCAATTGAGTTTGATACAACGACGCCTGATCAGAACTTCCATAGCGCAAGCGAAGCTTATTTACCAAGTCAGACCATGTAGCAACCGTATTTGAGTCAAACTCCCAGAGAAGTTGTGACGCTGGTTCAGTCAAAGCACAGGTAAGCTGGTTTAACTTTTCATCATCGGACCATCCATTATTCTTGGAACAAACTTCAAATTTCCGAAGAAAGGCATCCACAGAAGTTTTTCCATTGTAAGTACCCATCTTAATGTACTGACGAGGCTTTTCTACATGTGAGCTGGACGAAGAGGTACTAGCTTTACCTTCAGGTATAGGCATAACTTTCTTATCAGCTATTTCGGCAGCGATTGTCTCAGCTTTAAACTTCACAGGGTCGGATTTTTTAACTATTGAATTCGACGCAGTAGAGTTTATCTCATTCGGTTTAATTTCTTTAGTACAGGAAAGTTTATCGCTTTCTTTTGTTATGTACTTCTCATTTGATTCATTTGTTTCGACTACTCGACGTGGACACAACCAAGGTTCAGCATGCAAGAACTCATTGGTGTTCCGAGGTAATCTATTTGTTTCGGCTATTTCTGCATTGATAGTCGAAGAAATGAAATAGTTACCTGGAGCAGATATCACTGATATGGGTTCCTTTACCCTTTCATGAACAACTGAAGACATGCATGGCTGGCTCTGTTGTGAAGCTCTTGCAAACATGGATGGAGTAGAGTATATCACTGAAGTATTATCGGATTTATTTCGATTCAATTCGAAGGAATGGAGAGTATTCGGAAGATATACATCAGAAGATTGACCCAAATGCAATCCAGCAGATTCATCACGTTTCAAAGAAAATTCCGAAGAAGCAATCTTTGTTGACAAGTCTTCATTTCGTATTGGAAAACTGAATTTGCTTGCCAAAGTGGTTGCCCAGTGATCCTCACTTGTGAAAAGATCGGGATCTGCATATCTGCCTTCCGATGCGATGATTGGCCAATGACCCAAAGGTTTTTCAGCCTTTTGCATCGGTAAATTTCTCCGATCCTTCCAATTTGAATTATCTCCTGCAACTGAAAACTCCAGATTAGAAAATGATCGTACATCTTTAGATTGATCCTTATCTAACATTCTAGAATTAGAAGTTAGTTTAGATTCTAATCTATCTCGTTTACTAGGTGCATTTCTAAATGTCACCTCTTCATCTGAAGGATAATCCCATGGATCCAAGCTCGGATAATCAAGACCATAAGCACCTTCTGCTTCTTGTTCATTTCTTCTATATATGACCCTCTTAGGTCTAACTCCTGTTCCTTCAAAATTTCTTCTTTCGTCCTCAAAAAGCCTTCTCTCTTCCTCAAAAATTCTTCTTTCTTCCTCCAAGACCTTTCTTGTTTTATCAGGGACCTCATATCCTTTATTATTCAGTACCCCACTTCTGGTACCATGTGAAGCGTGCGTGGCGCCCTCTAGCGACTGCACGTACTGTTGGGGAAAAGTACTGACAAAGGATCTACCAATAGGTCTCGAGTTCAAATCCGAAGAAAGGCTATAGAGGGGAGGATTAGCTCTTGTTCCCATTGAAGGAGCTACAGAAGCCAAGTTATCGATTGTTTTATCAGGCGCACTCATAAATAACCTATTTTCAAGTTCTGCATGCGTGATACCAGGGTTCTTTGTAATTAACCAGGGATTGCCCAGAGTGGTGTCCGTAGCTACTCGGTCTGAGGCCAAGGCGTTCGATCGCCCTGCGGGGTTCTTACTTCCCTCAACAGTTTGTTGAGAAACCGTAGAATTCTGTATTCTTTCAATTTGCTTCCTAAATTGGTCATTGCTAACAGTTTTTTGTTCTAGGAAACGATTCAGGGTTTCTTCTACACATTGCTGACGTTGTGTAAAACTACTCAAGAAGTTCTCAAGTCCTTCCTGACGCTGAAGAAATTTATTGAAGACTGCTTCTACATTGGGTTGATTATTTACGGACCTCTCTGAGTTCTCAGAGGAATTATCAGCAACTTCAGATTCTTGATTATCTTTTATTTCTGATTCGATGGTCTCATGCTCCTGATTAGAGTCATTACGAATACTGAACTCTTTTAACGAATCTTCAGCCATTTGTATCTATCTTTATTGAACCAATAAAAGAGAATTGAAATTAATTGTAGTTAATTATAACTGAATTAAATTGACAGTCTACGATTGTAGTTATAATCGTTAATACAATTCTCAAGTTACTACGAGTGATCTATTCACTATCGACTTTTCTGTATTATATCGACGCAGATTGATTTATTTCTATATTTACGCTTATCGCATGAAATCTCGAATTTACAACATGTACGATCAGAATCTATTATTTATCTGGAGATCAATTTCGAGAAACTATCAAGGGTATACTTCCCTGTTTTAGAAATATCTTTCCCTGGAAAATTCCACCGTGCAAAGAAATATTTAAGACACTTCGAATCCGGACACTCGAAGACAAAAGATCCAATTTTCGATAGAAAACAGCACAAATTCACATTGACAATTTCCCGGCACAATCACCCAATGATTGGCCATAAAAGAAGAAACAATTCGAAGAGAAACTTCGAATCTTCATCGATTAAAAACGAAATTTCTTCCTTAAAATCACCACGTTGACTCACTTCAACGGAAACTTCTTATCATCTCCCTCCATTAGAGGTCAAGAGATCCCCACTAGCCAATCAAAAGCCAGCGTTCAGTCACGCGGGGACTCAAGGTGCTAAAATTAACCCTTACGTAATATAAAATTGCTATTTATAGAACAAGGGCCTTAATCAAACGGCCCAGAGGAAAACATCGATTAATATGTTAGAAGATTTATAAATGAAAGGCCGTGGCGAAACTTACGTTCGCCACAGCATTATTTACGCTAATATTTCGATGTCGGCTTGGCTATACGGAGTTGGCTATAGGAGTGTGAATTTGCCTGCAGCGCGTCCGAGAACCTCAAACACACGTACGTTGCTATGCGTGCTTCTAATTTTCTTATTTTAAAATGTACGCCCTTTATACAGAAAGCGAGAACGCTCTCGGAACGACGATCTCGGATATGATGCAATGTATGTTATTGGTTATAATTAAAATTGGGGGCGGTGTATCTTCTCCAACAACCTCCAGTGATTGGCTACTCATCCTGACGAACATTTTGATATAAAACTTTTGATGGTAGCTATAGGCTAAAGGCACGTTCTCAGTCTGGATACAGAGGTCCATGTTCTCGGATGTGCATTAGAGGCATGTATGTGTGTGTGTGCGTGCGTGCGCGTGTGTGTGTGTGTGTGTGTGTGTGTGCGCGCGTGCGTGCGTGCGTGTCATCATGTGGCTGAGCGAGTTCGCAGTTACAATGACATTGACAAAACTTCAACAAGGGCTAATTGTGCGCGTAGTCATTTGTTATTATTATGGTTTACTATTGACAAAAATATTGTAGACAGAAAAACGATCGAATGTAGCAATAGAGATTATCGGCCATTGTAGAAAGTCAGTTTAATTCTGCAGTTCTTAATTAATCAATTTCCATATCGATTGCTGTTTGAATCAGTTTTTGGACTGGCACTTCTAGAGCACGGCCAGTGGCGAAGTGATTTTGCTTTCAGTTTTATTTTGGTGTATTAAGCGACATCTTCATATGGCTGACAAAGCCGTTACCGTTGACAGTCTCACATGTTTTCGTCAGTGTGGAAGAGGGGTTTATCGAAAGGTAGCAGATGTGCGTCAATGAGCATATGCTTTATTTATAACGTCACTTGCAACCGTGTTTGAAGTGTATGAGGATATCGTTTTGTTTCCAGTCTTTTTCAAGTAGTAGTTGTAGTTTCACTTTAATTGGGGGCAGTAGGTCATGTAGAACATGGCCTGGATCTGCACAAACAGCACCGAAGAGGCATGTGTCAGCACTCTGGCATAGTTGTTCGAAACTTGGGTTGTTAGACACCTTTAGACACCTTTAAAACGGTTTCAACCAATGCTACAAATACATAAAGACGGGACTCGATATCATTAAGTTGTAATATGCCAAACTAATCTTTGTCGGCGGAAACGGCCTATGTTGTCATAAGCTGCCGTTAAACTGTGGACACACACACATCGATATCCAGCTGTGCTTGCTCTTATCACGTTGTATTATGCTATAGGGATTATAGCATAATAATAATAATAATCATAGTTGTAAAAAACGTTTTTTTCGTTTTTTATTATTCTCAAAAAAACGTCGTTTTTCGTTTTTTATTTCTCGTCTCGTTTTTTTTCCGTTTTTATTTTTTGTATGTAACTTTATTTATTTATTTACTGTCTGTTATTTTTTGTAGAATTTTATTCTTGTCTGATATCCCTTTGTTTGTGTCCGTCCTTTCAAGGATTCGTCTAATTTACGTCACTATTTAGTGTCATCAGTTGAGAAATAAAATAGCAAAGAACAGGAAATAAAATGTATAAAAGTTATTTGAATTTCTAAGTTATCCTAAATGCGAAATGTTGTCTTTGTACACAGTAATCTCCGATTGACTGATAAACTGATTGATATTAGCCTACACCAGGATAAAATAAATCAAAATTGTAACTACAATTTTTGATTACGTAGCCTACACTCTAGGCCTATAGTTACAAAATTTAGTTTTTAATTGTTTATGTCAGCATGGGCTTATGTGCACTTGTGTATACAATTTAAATTTGAAAAGATTTCAGTATTTTTAATAACTCCATTTCTTATTAAACCAAACTTATGAAAAAGAAAATAATTGTTGTAGATTAATGTTACTTGGTGTTTGCTAATAAAGTTATGTTATTTGCTGATTAAAATTAAATTGTGTAAACAAGGTTTTTAATTTTAAAATTTTATTCTCCGTTTTTTTCTCGTTTTTTCCGTTTTTTATTTTTTGGAAAAAAACGACGTTTTATTTCGTTTTTTATTTTGTTTTTATCGTTTTTTACAACTATGATAATAATTATCTTTTCTTTAATAGGCGCTTGACAAACGCATTGAGCTGTACATTTACATGTTATGCAATTGAAATCTTAACTACTAACAGAACAGACAGCCTGCAATACAACGGCGCTACTAGCAGCCTACAAAGCATATCCGCCCAACGGGGGCTCTAACTCGGTACCTCTCGGTCTCTGTGCCAGATGTTATCCAATGCGCCACGCCCCCTCTAAACAGCAACTAACCGACCAAACCAAAGTCAATTAGATATTAATAATATTCAACTATTATATTCAGTATGGTGAGCTGTTATATGCCATCAGAATGGAGAGAACTATTCGAAATAATATTGCATGCCCCTTTTAAGTGTAATTTTAGCACTCTAAGAAAAAGCTGAAAGCGGCTACGCAATTCTCCAAGTAGATAGTGGAAAATGCTTCAAATTATTATTACACCCATTTTTGAAATGTAATTCTTTCCCTATAATATGAATCAGCAGACGAGCGGTTCTGTATTGCTGTTAGAGAAATACTGAAAACAAATAGTCCAGGATCTTTAGAGGTAATTAATTCACAAATATAGGCAATACAGTTCAGTAAGTACAATACAATTTGATATAATATAATACAGAACAACACAGTACATTAAATACAATACAATACAATAAATACCTCAGTTTCTAATTGGCACCCGTAGGCCTATTCTTAACCGAGGACGTGGAAATGAGAAAAAACCCAAAGCGGACAACGAGAAACAACGAATGTTGTTGTGCAACTGTTGCCGTCATCAGGCAATTTCGTCAGCTGTTATTTCCCGTTCCGACTTATTTGACGCAGCTTTCGAATTTCCATTTCCAGTTGTAGAACTGTACAGCGCTAGACAAATCACTGTTGTACATTCCACTGCAACTTGCAGCGTATTGAGTTGAATTTTAATGTGTTTGACATATTCAATGGACAACCCTCTGACTCGACGGACGCAGACTCGTGAATAAACTGGTCATTGAGCGTGGATGAATAATAGCGCTTTATAAAGTTGAATTTTACGATTGCGATTGCAATTTCGATTGCATATGGTACTCACGTAGCCTAACAGACGATTGAACGCGGTATTTCCTTTTCAACGACTAGCTGTGTAGTAGCAAAGACCATTAGCGTCGCCCTACTCCTTTATCCAGGCTTGGGACTGGCACTGTCAGAAAGCGAACAGTGGCGAAGCATGGGTGGTGGTTTTTGCTGTTTAACGACTAGCTGTGTGGTAACAAAGACCATTAGCGTCGCCCTCCTCCTTTATCCAGGCTTGGAAAGCGAACAGTGGCGAAGCATGGTTGGTTTCCCAGTTTAACGGCAGCTTATGACAACATTGGCCGTTGCCGCCGGCAAAGATTAGTTTTGCATATTACAGCTCTGGTTGTTAGCGAAGCATGCATTTACACATGTCTTTATTATAGTCTCTCTGACAATGTAAGAAAAGGTGTTGGATGGTTTCACGAACAATGATCATTTCACATACACCAGTTGGACGCAATTTAAGCTCTAACAATCTGCTGTTCAAATTCAGACGGCCCAATCTGGTTAATTGATTTTTTTAGCGAGTCTTAATTACCTCTTTAGAAACAACTTAACAAATACTAGCCACACCTCCACGACCTTCTCCCCCCTGTCAACTGTACTGGTCATGACCTGCGCCCACGCTCACATAACCGTGTTCTCCCTAGATTTGAAAACCTCTGCACTAACTATAAGTAGCAGTGCTATTCCCAAGCCTGGAGAAAGGAGGTGGGCGACGCTAGTCATCTTTGTTAGTACAGTGTCGCTAAACACCAACCAAGCAACCAAACTTATTGTATTTTTCGTTTATTTCCTAACTTGCAGTACACGCAAAAAGGAAGATAAACTGAAGAGATTCTTTTAGGGTGTATTTAAGTATTTAGCAATTGGAAGGGCTTGGTCTCCCCGGACCAGCAAAATTATCTTCAGGCGCTAGAGGTCGTTTCACATCCAAACAGAAACAGTTAACGCTATGCTCATCATTAATCACATAGAAGCAAAAACAGTACGACTGAATATCAGCTTAAACACCTTTACAATGGTGAATGCTTTTCCTCAGGGAGTATTTATTTATTTATCCTTTGGAAGAGCGCAGTCTTCCTGGACCAAACGAAATTAGCGTCAGACGCTAGAGATCGTTTCACATCTAAGCAGAAAGTATAAAGTCTACGATATACTCTAGTAATAATAAAGAAATTACCAATTAACTCCGCCAATGTCGTACTTTGGAGCATGCCTGTCGAAAGTCTGCCGAACGAAGGAGGGTGACCCTAATCATATTTTGTGGGGCGCGGTGGTTTTGGGGTATGTTCGGTGCCTTGCAGCTGGAGGGTTGCGGGTTCGAATCCACCTCAAAGTCGCCGCGTTGGGACCCTGGGCAAGTCCTTCACTCGCAATTGCTCATGCGCTTCGGCGTGAAACTCCGATTCAGTGTCTGCGCAGTAGTCGGGAGCGCCTCTGAATGGGAAATCTGGTATGGGCGCTGCTACAAGTGCTCATACATACATACATACAACATACATACATACATACATACATACATACATACATACATACATACATACATACATACATACATACATACATACATACATACATACATACATACATACATACATACATGTACATACATACATACATACATACATACATACATACATACATACATACATACATACATACATACATACATATACATACATACATACATACATACATACATACATACATACATACATACATACATACATGTACGTACATACATACATACATTGTTACGCGCTAGTCTAAAAGAAGTAAAGCCCGGGTTCAAGTTTAACATTTAATGCGAGAAACTATATACAAAGCGTATTTACAAAGCACAATGATCTACCTTGAAAGCGCGGCAGCAACTCCGCACGACTCTCCAGAACACCAGAAAACCACGTCAGCAGGTCTAACTAAGACCTCTATCGCCGAAAACGTGTAGAAAACATAAGTGTCGGTCCATGAAGACGACCAAGGGCGTACCGCCCGAAAACATCGACAAGAGTGCTATGACAAGCACGAAAGACCAAACGGTGGTCAGAAGAAGAAGAACCCAACGAGGGTCAACGACACCAAAACGAGAACCAGAACTGGCCTCCTGACGAATCTTACCACGAGCTTATATAGGCCCCGTGCACTAGGCGGGAAGCCCATCCTACGTTCCATGCACGTGTTAGGCTCTACCAGTCCATTTATATAGAGCCTATGCCTAACATATCCCCCCACCCAAAGTTGAGGCAACCCGTAGGTTGACGAACAAAAGAACGTTACCATGTACACTAACACATCGACATAATGTTCATACTATCTCAAGCCTATATGTCATGTACAATACACTTGATCAGTTTATATCGTTCGATCATATTGTTCCACAATCTACATACAGTTCATTTGCATGTCAATTCAATTATGATCAATACTAAAACTTTACTTAACTAACTATACCGTCCATGGCAACAGGCCAAATCACCACCACTTTCAAAGTTCTGGAACAAAGTTCAGCAACAAAGTTCTGGAACAAAGTTCAGCAACAAAGTTCTGGAACAAAGTTCAGCAACAAAGTTCTGCAACCAAACGTAGAACTCCAACTAACTCGACGGACGACTCAAAATATCCGGCAACAGGTTCTCTCGTCCCGGCAAGTGACATACGTCCAAGGTATATTGCTGCAGCTCCAGACTCCATCGCAACAACTTCTGGTTTGCGTTAGCCATCTTGTTGATAAATTGCAACGGACTGTGATCCGTGTACACCGTCACTGGCGTTGAACCAAAGTACACGCTGAACGCCCTGACAGACACCACCAACGCCAACGCCTCCTTCTCAATCGTCGAGTATCGTACCTCGTTCGCCAGTAGCTTCCGACTGAAGTAACATATCGGATGTCGCACTTCACCAACCATCTGAAATAAACAAGCTCCAACACAAAACTGAGATGCATCAACTGCCATACAAAAAGGTTTATCGAAATCAGGCGGTCTGAGAATAGGTCGCGATGCTAACCGCGATTTCAAATCAATGAAGGCTTCTTCAGCCTCTTCTGACCATTGAAATTTCCTTCCCTTCTTCAATAACTCATTCAACGGCCTCGCAATTTCAGAATAATGTGGCAAATACCGTCTGTAATACCCAGCCACTCCCAAAAATGACTGCACCTGTTTCTTATTTACAGGACGAGGAAATTTCAACAACACCTCCACTTTATGAGCACGTGGCTGTACAGCATTTAATCCTATGTGATGCCCAAGAAAATCAATTTCGGCGTTTGCAAACACACATTTGCTCAAATTCAATGTCAACCTTGCATCATCAATCCTTCGCAATACTTGTTCTAAATGCGACATATGATCACCCCATGATCCACTGAAAATTATCACATCGTCCAAGTAAGCATCACAAAATTCATTCAATCCTTGCAACACTTTATCAATCAAACGAGAAAACGTTGCGGGTGCGTTTCGCAATCCAAAACATAGATATCTCCACTGATAATGACCCCGTGGGGTGACAAAACCTGTAAGGGGAATCGAATCCTCATGCAAAGGGACCTGCCAATATGCTTTAGTCATATCAAGTTTAGTCATGAATTTGGCTTTCCCAACCCGATCAATCAAAACTTCAACCCTCGGCATAGGAAAAGGATCAGGCACAGTTAAAGCGTTTAACTTCCGAAAATCTGTACATAACCGACCAGACCCATCAGGTTTCGGCACCACCAAAATAGGTGCAGCCCACGGGCTTTCAGATTTCTCAATGATACCCGCCTTGAGAAGTTCATCAATCTCCTGATCAACTCTCGCCAGCTTCTCCGGATGCAACCGATACGGCGTCTGTCTTACCGGTTTAGCGCCCTCGACCAACTCGATGTGATGAGTGACCACGGACGTTTTACCTGGTAACACACTAAACACATGTTCAAATGATTTCAGCAAGCCTCGTAATTCATTCATTTGACCACTGTCAACATTACAAGAAGCCAACTTCTCTTCCAAAGTCACTGTTTGCATTTCAGGCACACCAACCATTAACACCTGATCCACCGCCTCACACACATTTACAGCCACGTCATCATTTTGTCTGACCGTGTATTTCTTCATTAGATTTACATGGACAACTCGTTTACTTTTCCTCCTGTCCGGAGTACTCACGAGATAGTCCACCAAGCCCAATCTTTCCAGCACCACGTATGGACCACAATATTTAGCCTGTAAAGGTTTACCAATAAGCGGCAACAACAACAACACCTGGTCACCAACTTCAAAAGACACTGCTTTAGCATGTTTATCATACCACTCCTTTGATTTAGATTGCGCAACCAAAGCATTATCATTTGCCAACTTCATTGCAACACGCATACGTTCACGCAAATCCAAAACAAATTCAATCAAGTTAGATCCAGACACTTCATTGACCACATCTTCATTTAGCCACTCCTCTTTCATCAATTGTAACATACCACGTACATTACGTCCAAACACCAAATCAAATGCAGAAAAACCAAGACCCTGTACTGGCACCTCACGATATGCAAACAACACCCATGGCAATATCTCATCCCATGATCCAGGAAAAGATTCAACCAAAGCCTTCAACATATCCTTTAAAGTACGGTGAAAGCGTTCACAAGAAGAATTTGTCTGTGGGTGATAAGGGCTACATTTCATTTGCACAATGCCACATTCATTCAAAAATACCTGCATCAAATCAGACATGAATTCGGACCCACAATCAGAAAGAATTTCCTTCGGAAACCCGAACATTGTAAACACCGAAATCAAAGCCTTAGCCACATCCTGTGCTGTATGATTCCGAAACGGAAATGCAAAAGGGTAGTGAGATGCCAAATCTATCACAGTCAACATAAATCTATTTCCAGTTTTCTCACACACGCTCAACGGGCCTACAACATCCATTGCGATTCGACCAAACACTTCATCAATGACAGGTAAATTAATCAAAGGAGCTCTAATTTGTTTAGCGCCCTTACCCAACCTTTGACACACATCACACGAACGACAATATTCACGTACCATCGCATTTACACCAGGCCACCAGAAATGTCGGAGCAATCTATCCAAAGTTTTCTGCGTACCCAAATGACCAGAAGCCGGAATATCATGTGCAACATTCAACAACTTCTTTCTTATGGGACCCGGTGCAACAATCTGCGTCAATCCTATCCCTTGTGGTGTAATTTTGTCCGACCATCTTCGTACCAACACCCCGTTAACAATTTCATAGCCACACCTTCCTGCTCCAACATGTCCGTTTGCCTCGGCCAAAACAAACAACGGTTTCAATTCAACATCTGCCCTCTGCAGCTTAACTAACTCCTTACGAGAAACACATTCATTCGGCCTATGCATAAATTCATTCGAGTCAGAAAACAATTGTTCTAAATCACCTTCACTCAGTTCATCCGTACACGCATCATTGCACACATCCGTCTGAGTCAACACCTGTTCATTTACCCTCTCTGTCCTCTCGTCTGCGTTCAAGCGTGACTGCGCTCGTGTGACTACAGCTATATTCATAGGCTCACCTTCCATAGCAATGTCGTTACCGATGAGAATTGATATGCCTGCTGGTAATTCATTTATCAGACAACACAGAATCTCTCCCTTAGCAAATTCACATTCGACACGCATTTGAACCAAAGGCAATTCCATCACAGCACCACTAATTCCTTTCAACAACCGAGTTTCACCAGTGTCTTTAAATTCATTCGAGCGTACACATTCTTTACTAACAAGGCTCTGCAACGAACCAGAGTCTCTCAGAAACACCACAGACCGTTTAACATCATTTTCATCAGCCACGCATCCATTCACACAGAAAGGC
>JACEVL010000670.1:140944-163444 GCA_020284085.1 Aporrectodea caliginosa
AAAAAAAATGGCGTTGAGTAAAATAGAAAGGTTGCACATAGAATTATTAGGTTGTCATCGTTTGTGCCATCTTGCGACTGAATCAAAACTTCATGTTCGCGTTCAATACTTCATGAAATTGGAATAGCAAGCCTTGAAATTCCTAAAGCGCTACGAGACAAAGCTTAGCGAACCGCTCTATTCCCTTTAGCTGCGCCAAGTCAAAGGGGTTGTCGAAATATAATAAAGTCCACAAATTCAGTTGTCTTCTATGTTATTTGCTAATGGAGCTCCTAGCTTGAAGTGTAATTTTGTACATTTGTAGGCCTATTCTTGTTTGATCCATGCAATGATAGCAGAATTGTTCGTTCCTCTCTGGCCGCACCCATGTCTACTTCGACCACGCGTTGAGCTCGAGCAATGATGACTATGGGTAGGCCTAGGTAGGTATAGTAACGTTTTGGCAGCAGCAGGGATGGGTTGATACTTAACTAGTTGATAGTGATACCGCGGTCCGAAATCAGGTCGAGAATACCAGATGAACATCGCTCTGAATAACCGCAGCACCGCTGCCCGAGGAACCTAAGCAATACCAGGCTACTGGGGCTATGATTGCAGCCTCACGGCAGTAGGATGTACCGCTGCAGCTCCCTAATATTAAAAATTATTAAAGCAGCAAGTATCCGTCTGTAACTATATTATATATACTCTGTGTACCATAGTCTTCACATATCTGTCTTATTAGCATAGGCCTATAATTATTGATAAGGAAAAACTAGACAGATGATCATATAATTTTAATGTTAAAAAATCCGAATTTGTAATTCCGGAAATATGGAATTCCATGTTTGTCAATCCCGGAATTACGTGATTTAAAAAGGTCCTGGTATTCTCTTACACCCAGAATCCCGGAATTGCATTCTTTACTTCACATCTGCATATCTAGATGTTTACAAAAAAGGCTATAGTAAGGAAGAATCTATCGAATCCGATTTTAACATGCTTGGTATTAGCATTTAAACAGCTTAAATTTCCACCTTTTTTATTTAAGACCAGTTCGTAAGTTTAGTTTAGTTAACACTTCAACGACGAGCGTGTACTAAAGTGGATGGAAAACTAATCTCTCTCGTCGTTAAAATGTTAAATCACTTTTTTCAATCATCAAGATCTCTTCCAATTACACTCATTATAAATATTGACGGAATTCCTGTCTGTTATCCGTCATTGTGCTGATTTAAGATTGCATTAATTAGTGATAAAGTCGTTACACGGATTTCGCTCAGAATGCTTGAAACCATTGATACAATCCTGTGCAGGACAAGTCTCATTTCACACAATTGCATCTACTGACTACTGATTAGACAACATTTGCATTGGGAACGAAAAAGAGCTTCTACGATTTGTGTCACTCCTATTTTCAAACACCAAAAATTGCTATCCACATCGGAATTCACTGTCTTGTCAGTTCATGAACTCAACTCCATTGACATGAATCAGGTATGCTTTTTCTACACAATTGTCCCTTAGAATGAATTGACTGATTCCACTTGCATGCTACATTGAGTTTTCCTGTCAGAAACCTCATGACTGTGCACGATGATTCTGGTAGGCTATAGATGAAGCAAACAAATTTCATTTGTGATTTTACTTTGTGCGAATTAACTTAACATTAAATCTTATTGAGCTAGAGCGTCAAAATGGATTCGCTAGATGACAGGATATACTTTAACAAATCCAACTTTGCTCTCATCATATTGAAGTACTTTAATCGCTCGCCATTTTGTGGTGATAACCAGATTTTGTGGAAATTCGATTTACTCCAAAACCTGGTTAGATTCTAAACTCTGTGTGCATGTAATTTAGCGGAAAAGTTCATCTGATTGACGATGACAATGAGAGAGTTCCTAAAATTGTGTTTTTTACGATTTGAGCTTAATCTTGTATTTTTCCGTAGTCGATGGCTGGAAAGTCGGTAAGACTTTCGTCTACGACATTTCGTCTACAAGTGTATCTGTATCCATTGCGGCTAATCAATAGAGGCCGCTTTCTTATAGTTTTGCCAAAACGTTCTATATATTCTCAGGAATCCAGCTGCTAATTACTGCAAAAGATTATTTTCATCAAGTTAGACTGACGAAACGAATTCTCGCTAAATAGAAGTCGGATTGACGAAAATAATTTTTAATGAAATAGAAGTGGGTCCGCTGAAAAAATCTTGCTTGAAGAGAAGCTGGGTTAATGGAAAATAATTCTTAATTAAATAAAGTTGTATTGATGAAAAATAATTCCTGCTTAAATAGAAGCTGGACTGATGAAACGAATTTTTGCGTAATGGAAGCTGGATCGATGAAAATGATTCTCGCCAAAGTAGAAGTTGGACTGATGAAAAACAACAGTGCTACAACGGGCGAATAATTTAGGACGCTAAAATACACGTTTACCCCAGCTTCTATAGAATGGGAACTTAGTTTCATCCTTGCATCCAGCTTGGTTTCCAGGTTCTATTTACGGGAAAAATATTTCGATCAATCCAGCTTCTATTTCAACACAGGAATGTTCACTTCATCAATCCCACTTCCATTTAGGGAAACAGTTTTTCATCAATCCAGCTTCCATTTTAAAGTGACAATATCAAATAACTTTGTAGATGAATGTCGGTACACGAAAAGTCTGTAGACCAATTGTCATGACACCTGGAAAGTCATTATATCACCAGATGTCGTTAGACGAAGTCATTCATCGTAATTTATTACACTTTGGTGAACATGCTTAAATAAGTAGGGTAATATAAAGTCTGGCAGTTAAGCCATTATTTCTACCTTCTATTTACATAATGTATGGGTTGAATGTTTGTACTTGTTCTATGGAGAATGGATATCGTCTGGGTCTGTAGATACAAATCATTGATAGTATTTACTGAATTGGTGAAAGATCGCTCAATTCATTCCTTATAGAGATGTTGTTGGTCCAGGAAATGAACTAACTGACTATGTGTTTATGGTAATAATAATATTACTAATATTCTTTATTATTACAAGCAGACAAGCACACAGTAAGATTAAAATAATGAGCGCTCCTGTGTTGTTTTATTGAAGAGGCACTATATAAATCTCATAATGAATGAATGAAATGATATCAGATGATATCAAGGTTAGCAAGAGTCGAATCTAACTGCTTGTCAGCCTGCATGGCACCCATCTGTCCTACACTCATCTAGAGTCGCTCCGGGGCATGGAAGGCTGAGTCAACCATATAGGGCTTGCAGGGTATGAAACCCACATCCTTCTGATCTTCTTATTTTACCATTCAAAAACTCCTGTAACTCTAATTGCAAATTTATACAGCACCACTTGAAGAGATATAAACTTCACGTTTGATGATGTGAGGTTGTGTGTTGGCATAATTCTAAAGATCGAAATGTTTGTTTTTGAAATACGAGCATTGTAATTTAAGGGTTTCGCATATATTTTTTGCATTTTTATTGTAATGTTAAATTATTAGTTAATACAGAAAAGTAATTATTTCAAGTTATGACTACAGTATTGCTTTAAGATCATAGGCATAGCTACATTGAGGCACGAGGAGGCAGTTGCCTCCTCTTCCTTTTTTATATACTGGAACTTCCATTTACTAATTACTCCAATGACCAGGATTTTGCCAATGGTCTATGAAGTTTCCTCCTCTTGAATTTAAGTCTCGCTACGTGCCTGTTTAAGATCTACATGTATGTGAATGAAATTAAACATGTAAGTAATCTGCTAGTAATAGTGTGTACAACTTTAAGAACAAGACTGATAGGTCTAATTCATATTTAACTTGGACAATGGAGCTGCAGTGTTTTAAGTGGAGCTGCATTTTTTTATCCACTTAATATTAGCTAGCAGTGTACACTGAGACTGTTGCGTAATTCTTTCAGCCCCCAACTGTGCCTATCATCTGTTACCATTAGTTGTTACCTGTGGTTGGATTCATGCATACATAAACGGTGTTGGATTCATCTGTGAAGTGTTTCAGCCTACAATATACCAAAAGATCTAGAATAAAATGGGTGCAATTTCCATTTACACAATGCGATGGAAGATTTAAGTCATTTGATATAAATCAACCTGTTCTAGTCATCATTTGTTCTCAGATCTATTTAATACTTTTTTCACCAATCATTGGTGACTATAAGATTATGATAAGGGATATGATATCAGATACTCTTGTTTTCTGACTGAACTATTTCTTTTTGAAAATATTCTGCTTAAATTCAGACAATTGATTAACGTTGTATGAGTGCATGATTGCAACTTCCGACATAAACATTGATGGCAGAGATTTGTGCTTAAAGAAACAAAAACTACCAAACCAAGCTAATGCTATATGATGACATCTGTAATATTTCATTAAATGTATTGGATTAGCAATGATCTAACCGCGAAACTTAACTATGTGACACAACTATAGCCATGAGCAACGCTAACTAAGTAAATAGAGTTTCCACCGAACCAAGTTTCACAAGCGTTGTTACATAAGTGCATCCAGTATTTAACCCATTAATGCCCAAACGTTCCCCCCATGGCCAATCTTTTTGATACTTGGGAATATAAGAAATGATGCTAGGGTAAGGTCTCTGGAACTTGTATTTATGTGATTCCGCGATTAGCCGCTAGATGGCGTGCTGTTCCCATTTGGGAACATTGGGCACATATGGAGTCTGTTCCCATTTGGGAACACCATGCAAATTTATTGAAGATAATCTGTTAAATTTGCAGTTTTCAGTTACTACACCAGTTTTACTTTATGCACAGCATATAGGCTGCTTTGCTAGAGCAATAAAACCACACATCAATGTTGAAGTAACTAGTTTTCAGAAGTTATAAAGTAGTGCCAACGATAGCATTGTCTAATTCTGCGATTGAACACATCATATACACATCAACATATTCCAGGTATTTCTCTACAATGCCTTCCAGGAGACTGACAATATTCTGTCCCAAATGCGGTGATATGCTACTACTGCTCGTAGTGCAGATGAAGTAGAACCATGCTCTTTGCACAGTACAGCAATGCATTCTTCTTACAAATTCTTGTTTGTCTTTCACTCTGAACCCAGATGATTATCGACTCAAACGTAGCAAATGTCACTGACTGAGTGGCTATCTGATAGAGCTGTTGGAGGATTGTCCAACCGTTGTATAGTATTGTTCATAATTTGCCGCCAGAACTCCAGTTGATCAGACAAGCCACAGACTTCCAAGTGAAGAGGTCAGGCAGCAACAATAGTCAATTAGTCATGTTCAAGCGGTTGATAAAGAATGGCACCACCACTTCTTGGAGCCAAATATGGGGTCATAGTTAGACATGAAGGGGTCCAGAATGAACAACACCCATGTGAAGAGTGTGCTCTCTAATGACAGCTGGCTGATTTATGTCAACCACATACTTTTTGGCTGAGCTCCAGCGTTTCGAATGGCTCTACTGCAATGAAATTGGTAGCTACAGTCACATGCTGGGGCCGTGCCAAATCACAGGTATCATATGAAGAAGTTGCCGTAATGGACCTCATGGAAGCCTGTGCTAGGTGAACAAGCTGCTCAGTGTTATCGTTGTCTCCATCTTTATGTGACTCTATAATGGTGATCGCCTCAGACAAGGAGAACTGTCCTTACCCCTGAAAAGGGTATTATATATAAGGTGTGATTGCTGTGTAAACTAAAAATTATAATTTATCTCACGTTCTTTTATAAATATGGACAGTAGTAATGCACTCGTTGCAGAGTTTTCAATAACTCAATGAATTTCTGCACCATGTTCCCAAATGGGAACAGACTACATTTGTGCCCAATGTTCCCATTTGGGAACATCAAAGATTTACTAAACATTTCTACCCCAATACATTTGATTTTTAAATGCACATTTTACTCAACAATAGCTACTTAATGTCTCACTTAAATCACATAAACACTTTTAAAATTTAAATTCTTTTATCTTATATGCAGACGAGAAACTGGAAGCAGCCGGATTTTGAAAAAAACCGAAACTTTAAAGATGGCTGCCGCCCACTAGAAATTTTTGCAAACTCAAGATTAGGCTAAAATATCGTAAATGGACTATTTAACAGTCAAAAGCTGCCCACAGTAACTAAATAACACGATACATTTATTTTATACTTAAATTCATCTGCGTGTTCCCAAATGGGATCATTGGGCGCTAATGGGTTAAGTATGTTCCAGTATAACACAACTATAGCCATGAGCATTGATGTCATTATCATTATTCATTCATTTCAGAGATTCATTCATTCATTCATTTCAGAGATTTATATAGCGCCCCTTCAAGATTATCTACTCAGAAGCGCTCCCGACACAACCCCGGCTGAAGAGAACAGTCTTGAGATTAGAGAAGAATGTGGCCGCATTAGCTAAGGATTCACAGTTTGCACTTGCTATATACCTTGCTTTGCACTGCCCTGAAATGGAAAATGCATAAAAATTGCATAACTGAAAACTATTGGAACCAACTGAGTATGCATTGTTTTAAATCATAATGATATACTTTTGAATTAACGTGAAATAAAAATAATAAAATAAAGTAGATCACCATTACACATTCAAACGGTGACATTCTGTTTGAAGAAGGGTGCTTTTACATCTTTTTCTATAACACTGCACATGAGCTATTTCATTTATTAAAGAGCAACATGAACTGGTCAAACATTTAAGACTTTGTCCATTTTTCTGTGAAATACCTTTGTGCATATTTCAGTTGTGAGTTTTAAATCATATCGTCTTTGAGATAATAGGATAGCCTGTTGAACAATATTTTACCATGTTTTAGCTATGATACTTTGGAAACTACTATGAAAACATGAGATGGTATGATTTAAAAATGGCACCGTGTGAATGATGACGGTTTTCCATGGGGATGGTACGTGGAAGGAGGAAAGTAAAGTGTTGATTAGGTGGATGACGACGCTAGAGTACACCGGCAGGGCCAGAAACCAGACCGGTGGTCCATCTCCTCCATCTGCCATGTGGTGCAGTCTCTACAGAATCTGGAAAATTCGTAGCTCTGAGTTGAATGATTGATTGTGTGGTGC
Source organism: Aporrectodea caliginosa (assembly GCA_020284085.1). Lineage (NCBI taxonomy): Eukaryota > Metazoa > Annelida > Clitellata > Crassiclitellata > Lumbricidae > Aporrectodea > Aporrectodea caliginosa. Next base: position 148,008 of record JACEVL010000670.1, read on the forward strand.
CTTTAAGTAATGCTCAGGAATGAAATTCTGTTCTATATTTTATAGCATATGAAGTATTTAATCTTGCTATGTAAATCTTTGAATAAAAAATGAGTTTGTTTTGTTCATTTCAGCAAGTCCAGGAAGAAGCGACATTCAGTTGCAGGACAATGTCTACTTCTCATTAATCTTCATCAAGCAAATTACAAGGGATTTATTTCACTGCAACTTTCACCATAGTCAATTATTTCCTCTTCAGTTAAAGTCACACTGAATATAGCAGAAAGGTGTGATATTATACCAAGACTGGACGATTTCAGTATTTCGTCACAAAGGTTTTCTGTGTGATCAATTTCTTACTTTACTTGAAAACTAACTAAGATTTACACTTGAAACGTAAACCCTTCTTGAAAGCATCTGAAATTGAAGCTTAAATGAACTCATCGAAAATATGAGAAACTGGACACTGCTGAAGTTGGAAGGGTTATGACAACAACAATTAAATAATTAAACTTTTGCACCGGAAGTTACATTTAAGTGCATTTCAAAACCGGTGCCTATCAAAAGCCATACAAATTCCAACTTTGTCTAGAATCTGGTGATTGGAGAAGCACTTACGAATCATTCAACAACTACACAGATGTCAATTACTTCAGAAAACGTATGCTCCAGATGATCATCTAAGAGCTCGTCAAAGAACCCACACTGGAGAAAAAGAGTGAAATTTTTAATCACGTGGCCTGATGGCGAATTCGAAAACCCATACAGGAGAAAAAGAACACAAGTTCCAGATTAATCAGAAATCATTTGATGAGGGTAATAGACTGAAAACCCATACTGACGAAAACCCACACAGGTGTCAGTTTTGTCAGAAAATATTTACATTTTATAGTTATCTGAAAGTGCACTTGAGAATCCATACTGGGGAAAAACCATATGGGTGCAAGTTATGTCAGAAATCATTTGCAAAAGAAAGTCATCTGAAAAAACACATGAGAACCCATACTGGTGAAAAAATGTACATCTGCCATTTATGTCAGAAATCATTTGTTGATTCTTGTCATCTGAAAGCACACATGAGAACCCATACTGGGGAAAAACCATACATATGCCATTTATGTCAGAAATCATTTGTTGATTCTTGTCAACTGAAAACACACATGAGAACCCATACTGGGGAAAAACCATATATATGCCATTTATGTCAGAAATCATTTGTTGATCCTTGTCGTCTGAAAACACACATGAGAACCCATACTGTGGAAAAACCATACATATGCCATTTATGTCCGAAAAGATTTCCTCAAGGTAGTTCTTTGAAAGCACATATGAAAACCCATACTGGGGAAAAACCACACAAGTGTCAGTTATGTGAGAAACCATTTGCTGAACAGTGTACTTTGACAAGGCACATGCGAACCCATACTGGCGAGAAGCCATACAGATGTCAGTTATGTCAGAAATCATTTGCTAGAGATAGTTATCTGAAAATACACATGAGAACACATACTGGGGAAAAGTCATTCACATGTCAGTTGTGTCAGAAATCATTTGCTAGAGATAGTTATCTGAAAGAGCACATGAGAACCCATACTGGAGAAAAACCATACAGGTGCCAGTTATGCCAGAGATCATTTGCTGTACATAATCATCTGAAAACGCACATGAGAACCCATACTGGCGAGAAACCATACAAATGTCAGATATGTCGGAAATCATTTACTAGAGATAATTATCTGAAAATACACATGAGAACTCATACTGGGGAAAAACCATACAGGTGCCAGTTGTGTGAGAAATCATTTGTTGTTCAATGTCATCTGAAAACGCACATGAGAACCCATAATGGTGCTAAACTATGCAAGTGTAAGTTATGTCAGAAATCATTTGCTACAAATAGTTATCTGAAAAAACACATGAGAACCCATACTGGGGAAAAGCCCTACTTGTGCCAGCTATGTCAGGAATCATTTTCTATTCAAAGTTCACTGAAAATGCACATGAGAGCCTATACTGGTGAAAAACCAGGCAGATGTCGGTTATGTCAGAAATCATTTGCTCGAGTTAGTTATCTGAAAATACACATGAGAACCCATAGTGGAGAAAAACCATACATATGCCAGTTATGTCACAAAACATTTGCTCAAGGTAGTCATTTGAAAGTGCATATGAAAATCCATACTGGGGAAAAACCATACAAGTGCCAATTATGTGAGAAATTGTTTTCTTATCATAGTTCTCTGAAAACGCACACGAGAACTCATACTAGTGAAAAACCATACATGTGCCAGTTATGTCAGAAACCATTTGCAGCACGCAGTGCACTAACGAGTCACATGAGAACTCATGCAGGAGAAAAGCCTTTCACATGTGAGGTCTGTAATAAAGGATTCAGCGAAATTGGACATCTAAAGAGACACAGGAGAACTCATGCGTCTGAGAAGCAAGACAAACTCAGTAAACCTTATACCAAAAGCAGTTTTTCAGCAAAGGAGTTTAAGCTCAATAGAGGAACACAGCCACAGGATCTTGAAATGGGAAGTGAAGTCATTGCTAAAATATCTGATCTTTTCATCGCATTTTGTGATAGAGGCGTTATTGGTAAAGCAAGTGAGTGTTTCTCAAAGAAAATATATCCGAATCCTAGTGAAATTGAAGCTCGTTTGCCGAAAATTAAAGATGGAGAATGTGCTTATGTTAGCAAATACAAATCTACTGTGGATGCGAAAGCTTCTTTGTCTAAATCTTTTGGATGTGGTATATGTGAGGAATTGCTTGAATCAGAAAAGGAATTTCTGGAGCATTGTTCTATTCATCGATTTGTTCCACCTGATAATTTAGTTGTTGACCTGCACTGAATCATGATGCCACATAATTACAGTGGAAACAATCGTAATTGTTAATTTGTGATAAAGAAAATGCGCTGTAGAAGATCTCGGATAGGGCTTACGTGCATACATGAAAAGTTACCTTGTGACAATTTAATTTCCGAATAATAATCTGAATTTATTGGGTTAGCTATCCGTCGTCGTTGTCGATCTGTCATCATACACGACCTGTTCATAGACGAACATCTTGACATCATAGCACTGTGTAAAGACGGATCTGTGACGAAACAGTCGACTGCATCAATATAGAGACATTGCTTCGGATGGATTTTCCATTCTCCACGTCCACTGCCCGCTGAACCTCCGGTGGCTCCATTGCTGGTGGAGGCCTCGCTATCATCTACAAGTCCTCAATTATAGACATCAACATACACAATCAAAGAGAATCGTTTTGAGAAACGATATCACCTGCGGAAGCAAAAAGCGTGTTTGTCTAAATCTTTAGGATGTAGTATATGTGACGAACTCTTTGAAATAGAGACAGTATTTCTAGAGCATTGTTCTAGCCATCGATTTTCTCCATCTGATCACTTAGTTGTTGATCTGCTGTCAATTATGACTCTACACAATTACAGTTGAAAACAACTGAAATCTGAGATGAGATAGCTTTAGAAGTGCTGGGATACATAGATACATGAATAGTGACTTTGTACCACTTTCATTTCAGAATACTTATCTAGATAGTATCATCTTTCTGATGTAGAGGATCCAGAGGTTACTCATTATACATGTATACACCACATAACTGATGTGTTGCCATCCTCTTGCATGCTTGAAAGACTAGATTTGCTACAGGTCATCAAAATGAACTCTTATTTTATAATTACTAAAAACGCAATAGAATATTTCGTTCCTGGATTCCATTACTTGACAGAGCTTTTATTGTTACATTTATTAAATTTAGCTTTACGGATACTTCTGCTTGACTTGATATTTAACACAGCGGTTATGAGACTATTTTAGGCTCTTGATACAGTTGCACGACACTTCGTCTACACATATTTCGTCTACAAAGTTATTCGATATTGTCACTTTAAAATGGAAGCTGGATTGATGAAAAAACTGTTTTCCAAAATGGAAGTGGGATTGATGAAAACATTCCTGTGTTGAAATAGAGGTGGATTGATCGAAATAGTTTTTACCGTAAATAGAAGTTGGATACCAAGTTAGATGCATGGATGAAACTAAGTTTCCATTCAATAGAAGTTGGATTGATGAAAATAATCTTTTCAGTAATTAGAAGCTGGATTCTGGAGAATATGTAGCACGTTTTAGCGAAACTATAAGAAAGCGACTTCTGTTGATTTGCAGTTATAGATAAAGATACACCTGTAGACGAAAAGTCTGTAGACGAGTTGTCGCAGAACCTCTGGATACTTAGACTATTGTCATTGCATTCATGATGTACTGTATTAATGAAAATGATTAGCTTATCGTACTTAGATTCAGTGTTGGATGTTATGTTTGGACATTATAAAAGGTAAATTTATATGTAATAAAGAGTTTAATGTATTCTGAATATTTCTTGTTTTGTTTTCTTTCGTAATTTTTATGATTCGCCTATGTCCACTTAATTCTGTTCTTAGATTTTTAATAAATAAGTGTCATGTCGTAAATTGCACATACTTGTATTAGTGAGGACTAAAGAGGAAAAGGTCTAAGATTGCAGTGCATTGTTCATTTTGTGGATAAATGCAACAAACTTTTTGTGCTTCAAGAAAAACATATTTTAAGCCTTCTAAGCCGGAGGCATCACTTACCCTAACCCTCGGTCTACCAAGGGTGGGGGGTATTACGACCCCCTAGGTTTTTTGCTTCGAAAACTTGTTCCATGTGGAATATAATTTTGATAATTTAGGTAGCTGTAGCAGGGTCATTTGCGCACATTTTGAGGTAAACATCATTGTGATATCTCACGTCATTCAAAAGTTACCCCCCATATACCCGAGGTACTAGGGAGGGTTTATACGACCCCCACCTTAGTTTTTCGTCTATAGCGTAGCCTACTCAGTTTTCTTCATGGAAGAGAAACAAATATACCATTCTTTAGAGGGAATGCAGGGCTTTATTTGCATACTTAGATGTTTGTCTTTTGTAAACCGGAAGTGATCAAAATAAATAAAAATACGCGTAATCTGAGTGAAAAACTGATATTTCTACGGGAACGAAAGTTCTTGTGACGCCTATGATAAGTATGTATGCATGTATATATATATGTATCTATGTATGATTGTATGTATGTATGTATATATGTATGTATGTATGTATGTATGTATATAAGTATGCACAGTGCTTTTTGTCTAGAGAAAAAGGTTCCGGAACTCAACAAATTCAGAACAATTATAGAGGTATATTTTTTATGCTGATATTTCTTTTTAATTATATCCATATAAATAAACACTGAAAGCACTGAAATTAAATTGGAGTACCTAAATAATTTTAACTATTTTTTTCTTAAAAATTGAAATTAACTAAATTATTTTGTAATAGATGAAAAAGGTCTCGGAACGCCGTTCCGGACCGTTCCGGCTGAAAAAAACACTGTGTATGCATGTCAGTATGTACGTATAAGTAAGTAAGTAAGTAAGAAGGTATTTCCTTTATTGAGAAGCACTAGCAAACGCATAGCACTGTACATAGCAAGATTAACAAGATTAATACATTCAAACAAATAAACAAAAAATTATATATACAATCAAAGAATTGAATGAGAGGCTTTATTGTACAGAGGAAGAAGAGCTAGAGCTAGTCATAGGGTAAAATGAAGGGTTTAAATAGCCAGATCTAGGAAAAAACATAGTTTATTTGTATAGCATCCGGGTTGTATGTATGCATGGATGGATCTATGTATGGATAGATGTATGTATGTATGTTTGTACTTATGTATGTATGTATGTATGTATGTATGTATGTATATATGCATGTATGTACGTATTCATGCAGGAATGTATGTACGAATGTATGTACGCATGTATGTATCCATGTGTGAATTTGTATGTATGTGTATATATGTATATATATATGTATATATATATATCTGTATAATTATATGAATGGATGTATATTTGTATGTATATAAACATGTGTAGGGTTGTATGTATGTATCTTGGATACATAGATTAGTTTCAAAACACACATAATCTTATATTTGTATATCTATCAAGTGCTGGATAAACTCAATAATATAAGATATCGCTAATTATCGGTGCCTTTGTAAAAAATTATATAATTTCGATGAGCATTCACATAATGTACAACTAAATATACCATTTTGTGCAGAAATGAATGCTGAATCCAATGATGTATTACAAGTTATGATATGTGAAACCAAACACGAAATCCAGGGGGGTCGCCTCAACCCCCCCACCCTTGGTAGCCAACGTCACAAAAAAAACTTGGTAGCCTGAGGGTTAATTCAAATGGGAACATTATAATATAGATAATTTTTTTAAAGTATGCTCCAGATGTTGCACATATTCCAGAGTTGATGTGCAGCGCTTTACTACACGAAGGCACATAATATGTGGGTGTTTGCCAAAATAGCACATTTCTAAATCTGATTTAAACATAACATGCATGTACATGATTGTATACATTTCTGGGGCAATTCATATAGCGCCAGCATACCAAACACAAGGAAGTATAGAGTGGACTTTTCTATGAGGCAGACATGGCAAGTCAGCCAATGTCCTCAAAATACCATCTCACAAGTTGATAATATATCAGTTTGTTGACAGACATGTGGTAAGAAGCCATGCAACATATCAGCTTATGATTTTGCACGATGTTCAATATATGACCAGTTGTCGTGACAACTTGCATATTGCGCCAATGCGTTGTTGTGAGCAAGCAGTCTGTTCACTTCTTTCCTCCTAATATTGTCAATAATAGGCTACCAATTTTAGAAATAGGACTTGTGATATTTACTAGTTTAATAGCAAAGTTTGAGTTGCATCTTGCTTCAACCAAAATACCAAGATGGCTGATACAACAAAGATCATTCATAGGTCCCTAGATACTACACTGCTTTCCCCACAGTTAAATGATTAATTTCAAATGTTGAAGTCCCAAAGAATGTCTTTTAGACCTTTCTAAGCATTTAACTTCAAATACTACTAATAATAATATGAAAATAATAATTGAAGTTTGGGGTAGACTGCCCCTAACCTCTGAAATGAAATGTCTAGCAGGTTTTATTCTGGCCTGCATGTACAAACAAAATCCTCGAGATACTTTGGAGGCTTCCTAAGCCTTTCAGAACGTCGATCCGGTAGGCCTACTGTAGGTGTCACTTCCATTGGCTGAGGCTGGTTGTCCTGAGAAACATACTCAGGTAGCTCTCCAATCCCCTCTGTTTGATTCTTGTGTACCACAGGTGGTGTTTTTGATGGTTGATTGTTCTGACAAGTGTCCCCTGGTGTGGTGTTCTGCGACATTCTCAATGACGTTGAAGTTTCTGCCCTTCCTGTTGTCTCACTCTGTTGACAGCTGTCTGAACTGCCCGAATTCTTGTCCATTCCTTCAGGAACATCTAGTGATTCTGGCCACCTTCTACGGAGATGATCAACATGTCTTCTAATGATGGACCCATCTCTGACTGCACTTTACAAGAAACTGGTCCATTAAGCTCGACAACTTCACCGGGTGTCCATTTTTGCCCAGAATCCACATGTGTGCTAAAATTCCGAGCATACACCTTATCTCCAACCTGAAAATCTCTTTGACGACAATGCTGATCATGGATGGATTTCTGTTTTGCCTGCTTCTGCTGTACTCGGGAAGAAATGTTGGGTCTTAACCCATCGAATCTGGTTCGGAGTGTCCGATTCATCAGTAATTCAGCTGGAGAGATGCCTGTAACTGTGTGCGGCGTAATGCGATAGGAGAAGAGGAATCGAGATACCCTGCGCTGTAGACTACAGGGGCTTTTCTCTGATTTCTTCATAGCTTCTTTGAATGATTGAACCACTCGCTCTGCTTGCCCATTGGAAGAGGGGTGAAACGGCGCAACCAATGTCTGGTGGATTGCATTTTGGCTGAGAAATGTGCGGAACTCATCACTGGTGAAGCACGGTCCATTGTCTGATACAACCTGTTCAGGCAAGCCATGAGTGGCAAACGTCTGCACCAGACTCTCAATGGTTGCCTTAGAAGTTGCTGTTGACTGAATGTGGATATCAATCCATTTGCTGTAATACAGTACCTCGCCTGAGGTCCCGTTTGCAAAATGGTGTTGGGGAAGCTTCTCACTTCCACTTAGACAGTGGGTCCCTGGGCATGAAAAATCACCGAGGTGCTTGTCTGCCATGACGCCACGAATGACGTAATCGCCAAATCCAATATGGCCGCCGTCGGCCATATTGGAAAATTCACCTTTCTTGTTTCTTACAGTATCTGCACGTGTAATACCTCTAATGTTACTGATTTAGGTATGTAGAATTCATTTTTGATGTTGTTTTCGTCATTCGGGGTCAAAATCCAATATGGCCGCCGTCGGCCATATTGGAAAATTCATTTTGCTTGTTTCTTACAGTATCTGCACGTGTAATACCTCTAATGTTACTGATTTTGTATGTAGAATTCATTTCTGATATTGGTTTCGTCATTCGGGGGTCAAAATCCAATATGGCCGCCAATATGGCCGCCGTCGGCCATATTGGAATATTTATTTCGCTTGTTTTTTTACAGTATCTGTACATGTTATACCTCTAATATTACTGATTTAGGTATGTAGAATTCATTTCTGATACTGTTTTCGACATTCAAAGTCATCTTTAGCTTGAAAGGTCATGGTCAAGGACATTTTGTTATATCAACGATTTGGATTATAACTTCACCGAATGTAGCAGTAGAAACATGTGTAATATCTGTAATTCAACAAATTAAGTCAGCTAATTATGACATCTTAAATTCGATACTGATATTGTATAATGCTACTTCTCAAATACATCAGTTAAGATTGTCCTCAAAAATGTCAAGTAGTTGGCATGCCCTGTGCACCAGGAAGGCTCCTCGTTGGATATGACCTCTGATCTCACTGCTTGTATGAGGGAGAGCGTCAATTCCAACAGAGGATATAGTTTTCTACTCTCAGCTGGTCGAACGTCTCACAGGTTGTAGTTGACCTGGCCCCTGCCCAGACATGTACCAAGTACTTCTCTGCTAATAGTTCATATTGCTCTATAGCAGCGCATCTGTCTCTCCAAAGTTTGTCCGATACTGTACTGGGTCACAGGCCATAGCTGCGTGTTTGGATCCCACCTTGCTCATGCAATCAGTCTACTCTCGCCACTCATGTTGTTGTAGATTTCATGTCTAAGATACAGCAGATGCCACTTGCACAGTTCCACAAAATGGGTGTGGTCATCGAGGCCATCTTTACATCCTCTTCATCCCTTTGCAAAATGTGAAGTTCATCCATCTGGTACTTGACTCCTACATTGAGATTTCTCTTAAGGAAGGGCAGCGCATACGGCGTTCTGACTCAACATCAGGCATCACCATTATTGGCATGAACAGGTACACAGTACTACACACCCATCCCTCACCAACTTGAAAAGTTCTGGACATCGCAGGAAAGCAAGCGGAATCTGCAGCTCCTGGTTTAGAGATATTGTTTGCAATCGAGCCTATGTTTGTACATGTTCGTGTGCAACGGTGCAAGAGAATAATCGTCGTAGTCTCAAATGACACGGGACACTTTCGCATTACTGCTACACTGCACACCATACTTCCAAGACCTGTGGTCGGAGGAGATATGGCAGCAGTATGGAACTGGTGAAAAGCGGCGCAAGCTTCCACTGCATCAAGCGGTTTCTAAACTGGGAGCATCACTGGTCAAAGCAGTGATCAAGGTACATGTTTTGATCGGAGATGATTGCATGGGCAAGTTGGGATCCAAACACGCAGCTGTGGGCCCACATGTGTACTGGGTACAGGCCACAGTACAGGCCACGCCTGTGGCCTGTGACCCAGACACAAGTATCTATACAAACTTTGGAGAGACAGATGCGCTGCTAGAGCAAGATGCACTATTAGCAGAGAAGTACTTGGTACATGTCTGGGCAGGGGCCAGGTCAACTACAACCTGTGAGACGTTCGACCAGCTGAGAGTAGAAAACTATATCCTCTGTTGGAATTGACGCTCTCCCTCATACAAGCAGTGAGATCAGAGGTCATATCCAACGAGGAGCCTTCCTGGTGCACAGGGCATGCCAACTACTTGACATTTTTGAGGACAATCTTAACTGATGTATTTGAGAAGTAGCATTATACAATATCAGTATCGAATTTAAGATGTCATAATTAGCTGACTTAATTTGTTGAATTACAGATATTACACATGTTTCTACTGCTACATTCGGTGAAGTTATAATCCAAATCGTTGATATAACAAAATGTCCTTGACCATGACCTTTCAAGCTAAAGATGACTTTGAATGTCGAAAACAGTATCAGAAATGAATTCTACATACCTAAATCAGTAATATTAGAGGTATAACATGTGCAGATACTGTAAAAAACAAGCAAAGTAAATATTCCAATATGGCCGACGGCGGCCATATTGGCGGCCATATTGGATTTTGACCCCCGAATGACGAAACCAATATCAGAAATGAATTCTACATACAAAATCAGTAACATTGAGGTATTACACGTGCAGATACTGTAAGAAACAAGCAAAATGAATTTGCCAATATGGCCGACGGCGGCCATATTGGATTTTGACCCCAAATGACGAAAACAACATCAAAAATGAATTCTACATACCTAAATCAGTACTATTAGAGGTATTACACGTGCAGATACTGTAAGAAACAAGAAAGGTGAATTTTCCAATATGGCCGACGGCGGCCATATTGGATTTGGCGATTACGTCATTCGTGGCGTCATGGCAGACAAGCACCTCGGTGATTTTTCATGCCCAGGGACCCACTGACTAAGTGGAAGTGAGAAACTCCCCCAACACCATTTTGCAAACGGGACCTCAGGTGAGGTACTGGATTACTGTAAGCATCAACTATAATGAAAAACATTTTCCCATAAAAGGGTCCTGCATAGTCCAAATGTAACCGCTCCCAAGGTCTTGAAGGATATTCCCATGGATTCAGTGGAGCCTTTTCCGGGGCGTGCCTATGAATCTGACATGACGAGCACTGTCTGACCAGTCTTTCAATACCTTTGTTTAGGCCTGGCCTCCACACATAGTTTCGAGCCAACGCCTTCATACGACACACTCCCGGATGCATCTCATGCAATTCTTCAAGGATGACTTCCTGGCTCTTCGTTGGTACAATCACCCGACAATCTCGCAGTAAACATCCAACTTGAAGACTTAGTTCTGCCCTGACCTGAAAAAATGGACGCAAATCCTCAGACGGACATCTATCTGGCCAACCTCTCCGGCAGTAATTCAGCACTTGGCTATAAACTGGATCCCTGAATGTTTGTGCCTTGATAGTAGCTGCATCGACTGTTTGGTTTACGATATCCAGTGATTGGATTACCTCACCAGGAACGTCACTGTCGGACACTGTCTCTTCCAATGGTAAACGGCTTAGACCGTCTGCATTTCCATTGTTGCAGCCTACTTTGAATTTCAGTTTATAATCATACCCTGATAATGTCAATATCCAACGGATTAATCTTGGGGAAGCCATTTGTGGAACAGCCTTGTCATCACCAACCACTTCCGACGTTTAAAGGCTCAGTTCACCGGGTCACCAGGATCCTTGCGCGTATAGTCAAAGCGTGGCGTGGCGCATGTGCGGCGCGTTGCGCGTGGCATGGCGGGAGAGGCGGAATACAGGGATAAAAGCTGTTCAAGATTTTCACTTCAGAGCCCCTCGGTCAAGCAATACCGAATCGGAGCGTACGAAGCGAATGACCAATTGCGAGTGAAGGACTTGCCTAGGGTCCCTACGCGGCGACTTTCGAACCCGCAACCTCCGGCTGCAAGGCACCGAAGATACCCCACACCACATACTCGTACACCACCGCGCCCCACAATAAAAAATCGCCCATAGTCAAAATGTACTATATATATAGAATCAATAATATCGGAATAAAAGGTGTCTTAAAGTGATCACTATTATTCATTGTTTAACGACAATTAAAATGGATCCACATGACACTGTCTATGATACAAATATTATATGATGTGCTCCAGTGTAACGTACGCACGGTCATACGTACACACGTACGTACATACATACATACACACGTACATACATTTATCTCGCTTTGTCGGTTCTCTCAGCAGTGGCTTAGTTTTCATTGTCTAACGAAATCTTATGGCAACGAAAGCCGTTGAAGTCCAGTTTCTGTTGAAACAAAAAAAACCGAATAACGCTAAATGGAAGATATATATAGCATCAATAATATCGGAATAAAAGGTGTCTTAAAGTAATCAACTATTATTCTTTATTCTTAGGTTTTGACGACATCTTCCGGACATCACGGGCGTGCATAATACCCGTGATACCCATAAAAGTGGGATTTCTGTCCAAAAAGCAAAGAGCACGTATGTAGATCATTATTAAACCCGTTTTGTAAGAATATGATCGAATTCTCATCATAATTTCAACATGATGTAGTTTTGTTTTATTTTGAAAAGTTTCACCGTGCGTACGTTACACTGGAGCACATCATATAATATTTGTATCATAGACAGTGTCATGTGGATCCATTTAATTGTCGTTAAACAATGAATAATAGTGATCACTTTAAGACACCTTTTATTCGGATATTTTTGTTGTTATATATTGTACATTTTGACTATGGGCGATTTTTTTATTGTGGGGCGCGGTGGTGTACGGGTATGTTCGGTGGTGTTGGGGTATCTTCGGTGCCTTGCAGCCGGAGGGTTGCGGGTTCGAAACTAACCACAAGCTTTCGCGTAGGGACCCTAGGCAAGTCCTTCACTCGCAATTGGTCATTCGCTTCGGCTCTAAACTCCGATTCAGTGTCCGCGCTATTGTCGGGAAAGACTCTGAGTGGAAATCTTGAACAGGCGCTATAACAAGTGTTCATACATACATACATACATACATACATACCTACATACAAACATACATACATGCATACATACATACATACATTCATACATACATACATAAGGATCCTGAGTGGCCGAGTGGGCTGGTGCCCTCTCGTCACGTCGGCGCCCCAGGTTCGCTTCCCGGTCGGGTCGGTTTATCAGAGATTAATTTCTCGGATCTTTACTGCGGGTGGCTCGGTCGCATTATAAACGTGGAGTACAAAACAACACACAACACAACACAATATACTGGGGCGCGGTGGTTTGGGGGTATGTTTGGTGCCTTGCAGCTGGAGGGTTGCGGGTTCGAATCCACCTCAAAGCCGCTGCGTAGGGACCCTGGGCAAGTCCTTCACTCGCAATTGCTCATGCGCTTCGGCGTGAAACTCCGAATACAGCAGTAGTCGGGAGCGCCTCTGAATGGGAAATCTGGTTGAGGCGCTATAACAAGTGTTCAAATACAATACAATACATATCCGTTACCAGGATGACAGAGGCTATGTCCTGAACAGTCTAGCTTAACTGGAGACGCTTTCTTTAGCTCTAATCGTCAGTGCTATAAAGCTCTATGTCCACAAATTTGGACAGTGTCTCAAAGCTATAGAGGAACAAGACAGTCAGTCATCCAATAGAATCATTAATTTTGTATCACGTATTATTATTATTATTTTGTACCATCCATCCATCCAACCATCCATCCATCCATCCATCTATCCATCCATCCATCCATCCATCCATCCATCCATCCATCCATCCATCCATCCATCCATCCATCCATCCATCCATCCATCCATCCATCCATCCATCCATCCATCCATCCATCCATCCATCCATCCATCCATCCATCCATCCATCCATCCATCCATCCATCCATCCATCCATCCATCCATCCACCCACCCACCATCCACCCACCATCCAAAAACACAGCTCATTTGGCTGGGTAGCCGTAGACAATTGCAGGGTATCGACTTTCCTCAACTTACCTTGTTCTTTCCTCACATAACCTTTTCCCTTACAGTTCGTGATCTGGGACTTTCTCTTGACTCCGAACTTACTTTGTCTCAACATGTGAACTCAATTGCACGGAGTTGTTATTATCAGCTTCGTCAGCTTCGAGTGGTCTCTCGCTCTCTCTATCATGATGCAGTTGTGGTCCTTGTTCATGCCTTTGTTACTAGTCGAATTGACCACTGTTCCTCACTACTTGCTGGCCTTCCCCTTGGGGTTCTGGGGCGACTAGTTCGAGTTCTACGCTCGGCTGCTCGGCTTATTGGACGCCTTCCTAAGTTCTCTCCTGTTTCTGCATACATGCGTGATGTGTTGCATTGGCTGCCTGTGTCTCAGCGGATCTTATATCGCATTGCTGCTCTGGTTTCTCGTTGTGTTCTTGGCTGCGCTCCATCTTACTTGCGCGATCTTTGCCGCCCAGTGTCCGATGTTGCAGCGCGTCGGGTGCTTCGCTCTGCGACGACGGGTGAGTTCCTTGTTCCACGTGCTCGCTTGGCTATTAGGCAGCGCCGTGCTTTTCGGTTGTGGGCCCTTCCATTTGGAATCACCTCCCACTTAAGCTCCGTTTTTACTTGTAAGCCATCCGACAGGGTTCTATAAGTCTCTCAAGTCTTTTTTCTTTAGTCGTGGCTGGGCCGGGAGCGCTCCTGAGTAGTTTCTTTGAAGGGGCGCTATATAAATGCTCTGAATGAATGAATGATTGAATACAATACTTACATACATACATACATACATACATACATACATACATACATACATACATACATACATACATACATACATGCATACATACATACATACATTCATGCAAACATTCTTACATACATACATACACACGTACGTACATACATACATACACACGTACATGCATTTATCTCGATTTGTCGGTTCTCTCAGCAGTGGCTTAGTTTTCATTGTTTAACGAAATCTTATGGCAACGAAAGCCTTTGAAGTCTAGTTTCTGTTGAAACAAGAAAAAACCGAATAACGCTAAATGGAAGATATATATAGCATCAATAATATCGGAATAAAAGGTGTCTTATAGTGTTCCACTATTATTCTTTATTCTTAGGTTTTGACGACCTCTTCCGGACATCACGGGCGTGCATAATACCCGTGATACCCATAAAAGTGGGATTTTTGTCCAAAAAGCAAAGAGCACGTATGTAGATCATTATTAAACCCGTTTTGTAGGAATATGATCGAATTCTCACCATAATTTCAACATGATGTAGTTTTGTTTTATTTTGAAAAGTTTCACCGTGCGTACGTTACACTGGAGCACATCATATAATATTTGTATCATAGACAGTGTCATGTGGATCCATTTTAATTGTCGTTAAACAATGAATAATAGTGATCACTTTAAGACACCTTTTATTCGGATATTTTTGATGCTATATATTGTACATTTTGACTATGGGCGATTTTCTTCTTGTGGGGCGCGGTGGTGTACGGGTATGTTCGGTGGTGTTGGGTATCTTCGGTACCTTGCAGCCGGAGGGTTGCGGGTTCGAATCCAC
>JACEVL010000670.1:165944-209234 GCA_020284085.1 Aporrectodea caliginosa
TTTTTCGGAGCCTTTAGTGGGCGGACAAACAAACATACAAATAAACAAACGGAAGGACAAACTTTAAGCGTTAAAATATATATTACAGTATATAGAGCAACTGTAGAGTAGTCAGCATCTTCATTTACGTACATAAAATCTGTATTATATGAATATAATTACATGCGGCAAGCGATTAGTAAAGGACTATGGACGTCTAGATAGAAAATCTGTTTCTGAGTGGTTATTTCGGATGAGCTGCAAACAAAAACAGAAATTTGGTAGTTAGGAAAGTCACTGACAATGACATAGACACCTGTGCATTAGAGCATGCCAATGTCGACATCAACGGTCTTAGATGCTGAAATATATCGTCGAACATTGGAAAATACAGCGCCTCTAATGGACACCTTTAAAACGCTGTCCCATAGAGCTACGTATATCCTCGTAGGTCACAGTTGTCAGTAATCACTGGGTACTTCATTTAAGCGAAAGGATAACTCTAAGAAAAGATGCTTTCTCAACGAGGAGAGAACTACTGAGAGGAAAGCTAAACTGGAATCAGAAGAAATGATGATAAAGACACGGATATGGAATGTTGTGCTCTGCGGATCAGATACATGGACCATGAGAAAATAGGATATTAAATGACTGGAGACTTTAAAAATGTGGAAATGGATAAGAATGGAGAAAATCAGCTGGAAGGAGCATAAAACAAACGATGAAGTGATGGGAACAATTGGAGAAGAACGATAGACACCTTTAGAACACTTTCAACCAACGCTATATATACTTATATGGGGAGTGGTTATATTATTATCTTCTATGGTAATGACTTCTAAATGGCGGTGCATATTTTCATGTCGATTCTCGCTTCCGTCATGCGCGTATTTTCTGGAATAAGACGGTTCTAATGAAAAATAAGGCGCGTAGTCTGTGTATAACGACGCTGCATCATAAGCAAGGTGACTAAGTCGCCTTCCTCCTATATATAGGCTTTAGACTGTCACTGCCAGAGTACGGGCAGTGGATTAGTTTTGAAAGTGAACAGTGCAGTAGCTAAAAATAATAAATGGAGAGTTAAGTTATTGAAACGAGGAGAAATAAATAGATTTAGTTCACTAAGCCTATCAATTGCGAGATGGCGCATTGGTAAAAATGAGATGTAGGTCGTGATGGGCTGTAATATGCCAAAACTAATCTTTGTCGGCGGAAACGGCCTATGTTCTCATAAGCTGCCGTTAAACTGTGGATCCAAACCAAATCTGCACTCTTGTGTGATCTGCGCCTCAAAAATCTGCCATAGTCTACATCTATCGTCGCCTCAAACAACGATGGCAGAAACTCCTATTATAATAATGAACTGAGATGTTATCATGAGCAGGGCCGCATTAAGGGGGGTGCTAAGGGTGCCGCAGCACCCGGGCCCGCAGTTTTGAGGGGCCCGCATTTTTGGAAGTGACGAAACTTTTTGTTAATGGACTTATATTTAGCTCATTATTAAATCTAGCGAAAATGCTGTTAGGCCTACATGAATAAATACGAAGTAGTTGGCCCAATTAATTTTCAGACGTAGCCTCAGTCAGACGAACAGAGTGCCAGCTTTAAGCCACAGAGGTTATCGGACTGGCTGGTTGTAAGATTGATGGCACCTGACAGCCTCTACATGAAGTAGGTCCATGCTTTCTTCGGATGCCTAATATTTGAGTCATAGTCATAGTATATGCCCCACACATCATACGCACCTTGTATAGGCTATTATCCCAGTCGGGCCATTCCCAACATAGCCAGCTTCAGCATCAAGAAGACATATTTCATCAAACTAGCCTCCCGCACACATTCTAGCTGGTTCTCATGCATGACAACTGGGTTTGCTGTATATCAAATTTCTAGCAGCCTTAAGACCTACCCTAAGCCGGGAGAACGAACATTCTCCAAACTGGGCATCGTTAAGAATGTGCTTCGCTCAACTATAGGACAGGGACGGCTGAATAATATAATATAATTATTACAATGGATATCGCTTTCGATACTCATCAAGGACAACATATTATGTTGTCCTTGATGAAAGCGATATCCTGCGTACAGTAGACTTCGATGATGTCATTGACGACTTTGCGCGAATGAAAGTTCGCAAGGCTTCGCTGTAACCATCCTAAGTCGCAAGACTTAACTGGTGACCGAGTGTTAAAGAAGTAAGAATTCACTCAAATTAAGCTTAGTAAACTATTCTCTAATATTAAGTATTGATATCAATTATCTATATATTGCTTGTCTTTCGTTCCTGCTGTCATTTTACTAGGTAGTCTGACACTTTTGTAAAGAAACAAATACACCACAAGAAAAGCATCTTTAGGCAGTTGATAATTCACTAGTAAGCATGTTGTAAATATGTGCGTGGTCGACCGGTCGTTGTCAGAGGGGGCCTTGGAAGGCAATCACAGCACCGGGCCCGCACTAGCCTTAATGCGGCCCTGATCATGAGATAAAATTAATATCTTTAATTATATCAAAGGCCATTGTAGTCATAAGATGTCGTTAAACTTTATAAATATATTATGATAATAATGATAATAATAATAATAATAATAATAATAATAATAATAATAATAATAGTAATAATAATAATAATAATGATAATAATAATAATAATAATAATAATAATAATAATAATAATAATAATAATAATAATAATAATAATAATAATAATAATAATAATAATAATAATAGTAATTGAACCAGCGGTTCACTGCGGTGGCTTTGCGCGGAACTTTTGCCTCAATGGATCCCAACGACGATTAGGTGCCGCTCCAGACGTTTTTATTCTATTCCTAATTAAAATGTTAGGTCCCTGAGGATAGTGTACCTCGGGGCAAAAAATATAATAATAGCAATAATATTAATTTGCTTAAATAGGAATTGGATTGAGGAGACTAATTCTTTGCTTAGCTAGAAGCTGGATTGATGAAAGAAATTCTTTGCTTAACTAGAAGTTGGATTGATGACAGAAATTATGTGTTTAAATAGAAGTTGTATCGATGAAACCAATTTTTTGCTTAAATAGCAAGAATTATTTTCATCAATCCGACTTCTAGTTTCGCAATGAAACTATTTTCATCAATCCAACTTTTACTTTACTGTAAAAATTATTTTCATCAATCCAACTTCTATTTAAGGAAGAGCTATTATCATCAATCCAACATCAATTGTATGTATTTTGCGCACCTGCCGTCACTCTTAATGGGCTAGCAATCCTTTTATTGGTCAACGAGAATTAATTATCGATTCCGTTTGACGAACAGTCCGTTGACGAACAGTCCGTTGACGAATCGTCCACTTGACGAACAATCCTTGACGAACATCTTGACGAAGTTGACGAATCGTCCGTTGACGAAACGTCCGCATACCCTGTAGACAAAGTATCGCAGACGAAAAGTCTGTTGACGATTATTGTCGTGACACCAATTTTATGTAATCGGATTCGCTTAGTAGCAATGAATACGAAATGTAGGCCTACGACATCACTCCTCTCAGTGACACCACAGTAGGCCTATATTTTCAAGATGCCATTATCAATCTAAAACCTTCGAATAGTTATTAAGTTTTAATAACATTTACTTTATTTCCTTTTATTTACTTGATAACTTTGGTCCTTAGCGTTTTGCTTTTAGGCCTACAATAGGATTTGTGTTAGTCTTATCCTTGGCATACTTATACCGACAGCCGATTGGTGTTTCTTTCAATATTGACGACGAGGTTTGTTCTTCTGCAGGTCCAAGTCACCTAGTGCTTCCCTTAGGCTATATTGAAGAAATAAATAACATCTGATACCAGCAATGACAGTGGATCAGATAACTGCCGTAATATTGACGGCATTTTATTCGAGAAGCATGTTCGTCAGAAGGTTTTTCATTCCAAATAATTTCAGGGTTGAATTTCTTGAAATGATGTACAGTTAAGCATTCCGTGAAATACCTAGTCCATCAGAAGCATTTGTGCAGCTAAATGTAGGTAGGCTAATATTCAACAAATAAAGTTGTCAACTAGTGGAACCCAGAACGAAAGACTTTACTGTGTCTTAGTAATTATGGTAAAAAAAAACTCTATAACCTGCAGCAATTCTATAGCCTTACAAAAAATTATTGTATGATTTTATCTGGTGCATAATGAGGAGGAACCTCTTGATTCTCTACATCAGAATACCTACTTGCAGCCGGAGGGTTGCGGGTTCGAATCCACCTCAAGGGGGTATATTTGGTGCCTTGCAGCCGGAGGGTTGCGGGTTCGAATCCACCTCAAGACACCGCGTAGGGACCCTGGGCAAGTCCTTTACTCGCAATTGCTCATGCGCTTCGGCGTGAAACTCCGATTCAGTGTCCGCGCTGTATTCGGGAGCGCCTCTGAGTAGAAATCTTGAAGGGGCGCTATATAAATATCTGAAATGAAAAAAAATGAAACATGTCACTTGGAAGATAACGTTTTTAGGGACCGTGAAGCAAAACGGTACACGCATGACTCTATGGCTCAGCGACACAGTTCTTGTTTTAAGGAGAGCAACTACCTTTCATAAATAGAGCAGCTATAAGATTATCTGGGATTTCGAGTTGAATTTTAGCTTTGGATGTCAAGACAACAATCTTTGATGGTCCATTACAAGAAGTTTTTTCTTTGTTTTCTCGGCTTATAAAAATCAATGGTAGACTGTATTTGTATGGTAAGATGTCGTAGACAGTAATACCATTGGTATGAAAGTGAGAATCTATAGTGTCGGGAAGACGCGATTTAAAGGGGTCTAAGCAAAGTTTAGCAATTATACAGGTATTCAGTGTTACAGTTGATCTCAATAATTATTGATTTATTTCGACATTGAGACACTTAAAATTTAGATTCTGTTGGCGCCTCGAGTCGTTCCTAGAAAAAACAAAGAACTTCAATATTTCTTCACCACAGTTTAACGTCGTCCTATGACATCATCTTTTTGTGTTTGTATGCTGAACTTTCAAATTCAAATATCTCGGAATTGTACTTTTTGGACATACAGCCTTATAATTCTCAGCCATCGTATTGCTTGTGTAGTTGCTATAACACACCGGGATATTTAACAGCTGACTACGCATAAATAACCCTTGTTGAAGTACACCGAGCTGTAATATGCCAAAACTAAAATTTGTCGGCGGCAACGGCCTATGTTGTCATAAGCTGCCGTTAAACTGTGGACACACACACCAATGTCAGTTGTACTGCGAACTCACTTAGTCACACGTGGACACGCACAAACACGCACACAGGCAAGCACATAGGTAGGGGCGCTATAACAAGTGTTCAAATACAATATACAATACAATACATATCCACAAACAAGCGTACGCACTGATACACTCAAATATATACACACGCAGTGGTCTATGTCTCTGTAACATGTGGATGACTGCAGTTTGGTAGCATGTTTCACCATCAAAGATGGTTGTGGACGTTAGATAATTATTGTAACACGAAAACAGTGCATGGGTCAGAAACAAAGTCAATCTGCGTGTAAATGTCTCTATTTATTGCATCATCTGAAGTGTTTTAAAGCTGTCTAATGACGTTCAAAAATTAATTAATTTATTTAATATAACACCGCCTTCAATAATAACTAAAGGATCACAGCGGGCACAAAGTCGTTTATTTATTGCGCCAGTGGAATGAGTATTAGGCCTAAAGGTGTCAAAAGACATTCGTCATAATTATAATGATAATAATCTTTCTTTATTAAACGCCTGACAAACGCACTGCGCTGTACATTTACATGTTATGCAATTTAAAAGATGTGCATGATAAATTTCACCCTACTATGTTCCTTTGAAGCATTGCTGAAATGGTCGTGTAATTACAAGTTACTTGCTTGCTTGTTTACTGTTTAACGACCACTGTGTGGTAACAAAGACCATTAGCGTCGCCCTCCTCCTTTACCCAGGCTTGGGACTGGCACTGTCAGAAAGCGAAAGTGGCGGAGTTCAATTAATTAGAAGTTACCCGGCGCTAGCGCATTATATATAAGTTACACGGCGCTAGCGCATTATATATAGCTTCAGTGACACACGTTAAAAAGGTGTTTAGCATCAACCTTTATTAATGGCAGGATGCAGAGTTCAACGACGTCTTATTTCAACAAAGCCCGTTTTCGTCGACAGAAATCATTCATTCATTAATTTTGGAGATTTATATAGCGCCCCTTCAAGAATCTACTCATGAGCACTCCCAGCCCAGCCACGGCTAAAGGAAACATACTTGAGTGATATATAAAACCCGGTTAGATTGGTCAGAGGTAGAAGACGCAGCTCCGATGGTAGGTCATTCCAGATGGAGGGACCTGCAACCGAGAAAGCTCGGCGCTGCCTAGCAGCCAAGCAAGCAGGTGGAACTAAAAGTTCCCCGTCTTCGCGGAGCTTGAACAATCCTCACCGTCCTTATGGCATAGTCTGCGTTTTCTGTTTGTTTCTTTTCATTTTGTAATTGTTGTTTTTTGTTTCTACTAATGTGGAGTGACAAAGGTATTCGTTTTAACAGTGGATGATATCGGCTCGCACTTAATCCAAATAAGAAGCAGCTCATCTGGTTCGGCACTCGCCAACAGCTTCTTAAGCTAGATCTCCCTCTTCTTGCAGAGAGATTCCCGTCCTTCACTGTTAACTCCAGTGTACGAGATCTTGGTGTAGTCCTGGACAGCGCCCTTACCTGTTCTGAACATATTGATAATCTTACACGTTCTTCTTACTTCCACCTGAGGCGACTTAGAGCAATTCGACGCTCCGTCTCCTCCTCTGTCTTTACCTCTATTGTCCATGCCTTTGTCTGCTCTCGGATCGATTACTGTAATTCTCTCTTGGTTGGTCTCTCAAAGGTTCGTCTCTCTCCTCTTCAGTCTGTTCTAAATTCTGCGGCTAGACTAATAGCTCGACTTCCTCGCTCATCCCACATATCACATAACGTGGAGTACAATACAACACACAACACAACACAACACAATATACTGGGGCGCGGTGGTTTGGGGGTATGTTCGGTGCCTTGCAGCTGGAGGGTTGCGGGTTCGAATCCACCTCAAAGCCGCTGCGTAGGGACCCTGGGCAAGTCCTTCACTCGCAATTGCTCATGCGCTTCGGCGTGAAACTCCGACTACAGCAGTAGTCAGGAGCGCCTCTGAATGGGAAATCTGGTTGAGGCGCTATAACAAGTGTTCAAATACAATACAATATCTGCTTTCATATTTGACCACCTTCATTGGCTCCCTCTTACTGCTCGGGTTCAGCTCAAGATACTTTCTTTAATCTACCGGTCGTGTACTGGCCAAGCTCCCAAGTATCTATGTGACCTTATCCGGCTGCCGGCCTCGGCTACTTCTGTTCACCCGCTACGCTCATTAAACCGGCATGATCTCTTTGTCCTGCGAGCGAGAACTTCTATGGCTAAAACGCGAGCCTTTGCCTTCATTGGCCCTGCACTATGGAACCAGCTTCCTCCTTTGACTCGTTCCTGTTTATTAACTGGTGGGCCAAATGCCTCTTTTCGTTGTCTCAAGGCTTATTTCTTTTCTCTGGGTCTTTCGCACTGAGAGCGCCTCTGATTGGTATGCACTGCGAGGCGCTATACAAATTGATAGATACAATACAATACAATACAATACAGTACAATACGGGAGCAAGCGAGGCCATGAGTAATGGCTGATACTAAACACCCTTATAACGCATTCATCTTAAGCTATAAGTAGCGATATCGTTTAACCCTCGGGCTACCAAGGGGAGGGGGTGATTGCCACCCCCTAGGTTTTTTTCATCTCAAACTTTTTCAGTATGGAATCAAAATTTGACCTTTTAGGTAGCTGTAGGGGGTTCATTTACACACGTTTTGAGGTAAAATGTGAGATGATATCTCACACCGTTCAAAAGTTATACACAATATACCCGAGGTACCAGGGGGGTGGTGGATACCACCTTTCCCCTAGATTTTCGACTATATCTTATCCGTCATTTATAATTAAGAGACACAAATTTTACCATTCTATAGAGGGAATGTGGGGCTACATTTCTGTGGTCACTGAGTTGACCTGAGACAACCGGAAGTGCTCAAAATAAATTAAAATGTATGAAAATAGGTTACACTTTGACACATTTTTCATGTTTTTTCGATTATAACGTATTCATAATTTATTTTTGAAGAGAAATAAATTATGGCGTTGAATAGAGGACACGTAGTGCTATCTTTTCATACTGATTAATTTGTTTTATGATGACCAAAAGTGTTCAAAATAAATAATATTACGCGTAATATGCGTGAAAAATGGCTGAATGGAAGCACTCCCCCTTAGTTTTTTGTCTGCAGCGTATTCGTTTGTCTTCCTGGAAGAGAAACAAAGATATCATTCTTTAGAGGGAATGTAGGGCTTCATTTGATTACCTACATCTTTGTCTTTTGAATACCGAAAGTGATCAAAATAAATAATAATACGCGTAATCTGTGTGAAAATGGCTGAATACGGCATTACAACGTAAACCGATATATATGTATGGATATATATGTATGGATGTACATTTATACTATAAACATGTGTAGGGATGATTGTGTGTATCTTTTATACATAGATCAGTTTCAAAACCCACATAATCTTATATTTGTTTATCCAAAAAGTAAAAAATGTACGCAATAATATAAAATATCACTAATTGATGGGTTCCATTGTTAAAAGTGATGTAATTTCGAGGTGCATTCACATAATGTACAACTAAATATACGATTCTGTGCAGAAATGAATGCTGAATCCATTGCTATATTACAAGTTATGATATGTGAAACCAAACACGAAATAGGGGGGTGGTAACCACCCCCCCCCTTGGTAGTCCGTGTTACAAAAAAAAAGCTTGGTAGCCCTAGGGTTAAGATGTTGTTGTGGTTGACTGTGCAAGGATTTCGTATAACAAGACGGCACTAAATAATTATGACCATAATAATAATAATAATAATAATAATAATAATAATAATAATAATAAAAATAAAAATAATAATATCTTTTCTTTATTAAGCGCTTGACAAACGCACTGCGCTGTACATTTTACATTTTATGCAATTGAAATCCTAACTACTAACAGAACAGACAGCTTGCAATACATCGGCGCTAATAGCATCCTACAAAGCATATCCGCCCAACGTGGGCTCGAACTCGGTACCTCTCGGTCTCTGTGCCAGATGTTATCCAAAGCGCCACGGGCCCCCAATAATGCCACAGTGTTATTGACAATAATAATAGTACGATGCTTATACATTTCACAATTGTGTTGTTCTCATCGGTGTGTTTTCATTCGTCTCGTGTTTTCCAAAACAAATACTAAAAACTTGGTAAGCTGTTGTTTAAGGTCCCAGTGTCATGACAAAGATGATTAGCATTGCCCTCCTCCTTTCTCCAGACTTGGGACTGGCGTAGCACAGGTAGGGTATATAGTGACAGATCTGATCTTGTGCTGTCGGTTCCTTGAACCATGGCGATCGTCTTGATCAAGTTCCTCCATTTTCTTCTGTCCGCCGTCGCATCTCTCAGTTCTGTCGTAATAATGTTTGACTACGCCTTGTGTTTTCCGTTAACGTCGACCGAACATTGCAATAAGAGATCAGAAAAGCGAACAGTATTATATTATTATATTGACAAATTGGACGCGTGATTTATAAATAGAATCTGATGCATCCATTTTAAAGGTGTCTAAATATTTTCATCTATTATTTTTACTCTCATGAGAAATTTACGGATAACTTATCGTATCTTATGTTTTTTCATCTTATCTCACTATCTCTTAATCGCTCCCGACTACTGCTTTCACATCTGATCTAATCTAATCTAGGACTTCTGCTGAGCCGTTAGCACAATGTCCAAGATATCAGTCAATGATCGTGAGGATGTGGGTTTGACTCGGTGAACTGACCCATGGGACTGACCTTACCATAGTACAAACAGTGGCGGAGTTAACAGATGGGTGGATCTAGAGTTTAGCGTCATCCTAAGGCAACGAAGATAGAAATTATTGTCGTTGTTGAGCCTTTGAACACACTGAACAATAAGCACTAACAGTGCAATCTATATTGAAAAAACATATCAATTATAACTGCATGAATATGACATTTTCTGGACAATTTTTCCGCCGCACAGCACTACATATCAGTCACCTGAAAATAAATAAACGTCATAGTATAGAAATGTAGGCAATGCATTATTGCGCTCTTCAGTAATACATAGCCTAAATTTCTATACCATATAACGTTTATTTATTTTCAGGTGACTGATCTGAATATTGACGACGGCCATCCTGGATTTGACCCATTTTCACATAGTTCTCCATATCATATTTTGGAACACTTTTCTTTTAGCGTAGACATATTAAAGAGGTCAAACCCATCTAGAAACCTTTTCTAAGCATTTAGTTGAACCTCCATGAATAATTGTTGTTTAATGAAGCTAGGTATGTTAAATTACGATGGGTTGGAGTGAATTAAGATAAGACGTCAGTGGCGTATTGGCGTATTTCTGATAGAAATAAAGGGCTCCATACGTTGATGTTCAACACCTTTTAAACGCGTTCATATGAGAGTACGCCTCCGTTGCTAAAGTAATCAACTCCGCCACTGTTCGCTTTCTGACAGTGCCAGTCCCAACCCTGGACTAAGGAGGAGGGCGACGCTAAAGGTCTTTGTTACCACACAGTGGTCGTTAAAAGCATATATTTAATTATTTTGAGCAGTTCAAACTGTGTGTATGGCATTACATCCAATTTTATATTATACATAATTATATATATATATATATATATATATATATATATATATATATATATATATATATATATGATTTGGTTGATACATGTAGCTCAAGATCAGAAATATGCATATGTAAATCAACGTTGACTTGACTTGACCCCATCAGTACCATATTGGACCATTGTTCGTAAAACGAACATGACCCAGATATGCAAAATTTACGACTCCATTTATTACAGTATAATTATGCAAATGACATGTGCTTTGTGCTAAATATGTGCACTTGTCAAATGCCCATCAGCTCGTGCGATATCACACATCGAACCAAAATTACAAATTTTCAAACAAAAGACGGTGAACATACTGGATTTGAGGTATTTAGCATAAGACAAAAACAGTTCAAAACTTTCAAAACAAAATTTTCTTCGCGATTTATCCGACAAATCAAGCCTTTCGCTTACATAAGAGCACATGAGCAGAAAACTAGATTGATGACCTCAACCAATTTGATGTCATCAAAAAATGTGTTCGTAAAACGAACATTGGTCCAAAACGGGTTAAATTGCACAATTTGTAATTAAGTTGCAAGGGTATACTTTTTTAAAGGGGATAATCTCGTACGACTCATGGGGAATACTTTTGCACGAGAGGGATGGTTCCTCCCGTTCAGATTCATCCGGCCGTATACTCCATTTCGCCATCGGGATATAATTTTATTAGGAGATACTCTATTTCGAGACACCGGCTCACAGCCGGTTAAAACACGACTAATCTACTCAATCATCTCAAGTATCACCACTAGAGAGTGACATGGGGAGACAATCTCGTCCCCATCCCCGCAACAAGTAAGTCTTCCCCATCCTTGCCCTATCCCCGCAAGGTTTGTTTCCATCCCCGTCCCATCCCCGCAGGTTTTCTCCCCATCCCCACCCCATCCCCGCAGGACATCGCATTCCCCGCAAAAGTTTACACCAATTAAAATTTAAAAAATAACATATTTTAGCGTTCAAGCTATTTGTATTGCAGACTGCATTCGTCTGTTATTATCTTATCGACAGTTTGTGTTAACCAAGTCTTAACCATTTCTGACTAAAAGGCTTCAGGAAATAAGAAAATCTCCTTATCAGTTCTCAAGTTCTTAACATCACCCGGGTTTCTTGCCGGCTCATTCCTCATTACCGCGGTGTGACCGCGAGAGTAAACCCCATTACCACGGTATTACCGCAATTGTTGTCCTCATTACCGCGGTAATACCGCAATTGTTATTCCCATTACCGCGGGATTTACCGCGGTTTCCCACGGGAAAATTCCCCATGTCACTCTCTAGTTGGTTCACTACCCGCCTTCATACAAAGAAGTCTGCGCTGTAGAGAGTGATAGGAAGAGGCGCATAGAAGGGAACTCGCGAAGACAATCAAAACCGGTGATATACTAGTCGGCCCCTATGCAGTAAAATCAACAGACTCAACTGTGCCAGTGCATGTTTTTTTCAAGGTGTTTGATGATTTTTGCGGGCTTTACAACATTTCCATCTGCCATATAATAAAGGTGTTTCAAGTAGCCGCGCTGCTGATTCAATATTTCATACTGCGAGACTGAGGAATAATACATTTAAGAGATTGAGCGTTTTTACAGCTTATGCAATTCTCGTGAATGTAATTTATTCTTTATTTTTACAAGACCTGGAAACAATAGTTATAAACAGGGTAGCAGATCACTCTTAAATAGCTACCCCTCATCATCAGAATTTATGAATCTTTAGCATCAAGGTAACATGTATTCCTAAAGCTGAATGCACCATTTATTCAAAGCCTTCCGAAGCACTGAGCAAATTGTGTAACGAGTCATAGTGGGTTATGCCCAGCTCCAGTGGCTGTTGGCAATTTCACGTAGCCTTATAATATTGTGACCATAAGAAGTAGGCTAACTAAAATAAAAGCCAGTAACAGTAACTATAACGAAAAAAAATACTAACTATTACCGTAGCCAGAGCCGTTTTAAGGAGTTTGGGGCCCTAGGCACAAACCCTAACCTTAAATATAACCACCTATAACATATGTGCAATGGTGCATATGTAATTTTGTTAAGTTTATTAATATAGTAATAAACTTTTAACACAGCTAACACAGCAATCTTTGTAGGCTACTACAAGTGCAAAATAAATGTTTAGTTTAATATAGGAAACGTTACAATTCTTATTGTCAATTTGTTATACAAAAAAACTGAAAGTGAGATTGTAATGGGTAAATGTTTTATAATAGGCTACATGGTTTGTCAGGACCTTTTTTAAACATCGCTTTCGTTTATATTATCTTCAAAATTCAAAGACGCCAGGTCTCCAACACATCTGATTCTATGATCATGACAGACAGGCAGCTTAATGGTTCTTGCATTATACGGCTGCGAAGCTCGTTCTTGATTAATTTAAGTTTTGAGAAAGAACTTTCATAGGCAGGCTACAGTTTGTCGCCATCATTGAAAGAAACATTCTTATTGCAATTTCAACATTTGGAAACGTTGATTCCAGACTGTCATTCTTTATCATGGCATAGGTTATTGACATAGATGGCACTGATGCTTTGCAAATGACAATGACATAATTATAGTATTTTAGGTGTTCGAACATATTTTGAAATTAGTTCGTGTTGGTCAAGATCTTGAGGATAGAACTTTTCAAGCTTTTCAAATTATTCTGTTATTTGTTCAACATTCGAATGGACCATTAAGAATGTAAATTTGTTGCTGATTTCTTCATAAGTTTCTCCACGTCTGTTTAGTTAATTGAGTCGGTGATTGGCAAGTAGGCCTATAGGTCTGAATTTTATATTTTGTGCTCGCATCCATATTTTAAGGGGCCGTCCATAAATGACGTCACGCACCTAGGGGTCAAGGGGGGGTCGGAAATTTGTGACGATGTGTGACATAGGGAGGGGGTCAGCGAAGTGTGACGTCACATCAGGTATGTAATTAAATTTAACAATTAACAACAATTTAATCTTAAAATAACAGCACTAATTTTGAGTAATACAGTGTCATTTGCAAGGCTATCCAGATATGATTAGGCTACGCTTTGTTATAATTTTAAATTTAAAACAATTTATAAAATGACTAGATTATTATGAGAGAGATTTCATATTAAAAATTAATATTAATTTACCAAGTCATTAAAAATTCTTTGATATTTTTTAGGTAGGCTAGATTATAAGAGAAAATGTATTGTTCTGCTCATCTATAGCCATCGACGTATAGGCCTAATATACCTAGATATCTATAGCGTTGCAAAAGCAAACGAGTGAAAGCAAACAAAATATACAGGAAGCTGTGTGAACAGGTTGAGCCATGCATTAAAGTTATTGATTTATTTCAGTCTAACTTCTACAGCGCTCTGCGCAGACTGCGCTTAGCCTATCACCAATAATTATATAATTATAGTTACAGTAACTAAAAATGCAGACGTTAAATTCTTTGTTTAATATTGTTCTTACTTTGCAGAATTGTTAGAACTTGTAATATTGTTCAGGAATATTATCGTATTGTTATTACGTGGTCGCGATGTAATTTTTGTTTTTGGACCGCCGCGGGGCCCCCTGTTGCGCGGGGCCCTAGGCACGTGCCTCGCGTGCCTAGGCCTTAAAACGGAACTGACCGTAGCTATAACTAAAATAAAGAGCCATTATCTAGCCTATGACTGTAACTATAACTAAAATAAAATGTGTAGGAACCACGAAAACGAAAACGTGAAAAAGCTTCTTTTCTCCTCTTTCTTTTTCTCCTTCACCTCCTCCTCCACCTCCTCCTCTACTCTTCCTCCACCTCCACCTCCTCCTCCTCCTCGTCCTCCTCCTCCTCCACCTCTTTCACTTCCTTCTCCTCTTCTGTTTCAAATTTAAACCAGACCATAGTTCAAATATCGCACAGCAAGAAAAAACGTAAACTTGGGCGCTTCTGTTTCATTTGTGCAATACTGTATTACGCCGCGAAAGAATCAAACTGAGCTACACAAATTATTCAAATCTGGCTTGCGAACTAATAACGAGCAACGCTGCTTGCTTTTTCATGTATTAATAGAACGTTTTTAAAGCTAAAATCGTCTCCAATTCTTTCAGACGATTATTTTGAAATTATAAAATATATTTGCGGAATTTGGCCACAAGTGGGACTAGTACTGTTATTTGGTCTACATGCAGTTGCGGTAAACGTGAATGTAACATTGTCTTTTGTACATATTGGCAGACAACTTTCGCGCCGATATAAAGACTTCCCGGCGCAAGAATTGGCAACAATAGTAAACAGAATTCCAGGTTCTATGAGTATCGGTGCTGGAAAAACCACTTTGTGTGGTGTAGGGTTCCCTTTGCAAGGCACGATGGTTGACATTTTGAACACTGATATCGATGCCTTTAAAATCTCAACATCAACTGTGTATCCTGATACCTTTGGATTCTTTTCAGGAAGAAGACCCAAACCGGTTATGAAAACTTTTCTGTCGGTTTTTACGTCAATGGCATCTTGTCCTGAACCCCAAAAAACTCCAGAAATGACGCCACCCCGATCAACGCACCGCTGCTCTTCGCTAAACCTTGCTTCAGAGTTAAACTTCAGGCTTTCCCTTTTATGTTGATTTATAATGTAGCAGAGTATGGTCGATTGTTCTTCATGTGATAGAACGGTGCTACTTTCCACGAGTTTAACGAATGCTTTTGCGTCCATTGTTGGAAAGCGAATATCGTAGATGAGATCTCCAATCATCTCTCGTATCTGCTGGTCGTTTGGATGATCGATTGATTTCTGGTTTTTAAGCTGAGCTTTAGCCCAATTGATGCCTGCATCGTAAATCACTGTTTCATCTTCTTCTAAAGAATCCAGTTTCAGTATGGCTTCCATTGTTTGACGAGAAGCATGTTTGAAGTTTTCCGGTTTAAGAACTTCCGATGAGTTTTCCACAATGAGATCAAGACACTTCTTCTTAAGTTCTAATTCCTCAAAAAGTAGGCTTTGGTTTAAAATACGACACACGTTCTCGGTTGTGAGGTCGCTCTGCAGACAATCTGAACACAACTGGACCAGATTTGGCAGCATGTATTTCTTAGCAGCATACATAAGTTCCAAGGCTGATATCGTGGTAATTTCTGCGCTGTCGCAATAGATGAACCTGAAAGAAACATTTTATTTCCCGTGAGATTTAATGTATAAACCAATAGATGCATTCTGCTAAGTCTGAGGATAGGGTTAACTTTCGTTGGAACGAATATTAAACACAATTTTTTTATTGACAACACAGTAGTCTTACTTCTTTGCGGCATATAAATAACTGAATAGCCCACTGTCTTGTTGCGGGATTTATCCGTGAATTTCTGATTATGCAACTAATCTATATATGCATGTGATCTAAGGCATTAAAACGCAAGGGAAAGACAACATTCACTTCGGTTCCGCGACAACTCGTCTACAGACTTTTCATCTACGACACTTCGTCTACAGACACTTCGCCTACGAGTGTATCTGTATCCATTAGGGCTAATCAACAGAGGCCGCTTTCTTATAGTTTCGGTACAATGTGCTGAATATTCTCAGGAATCCAGCTTCTAATTACTGAAACGATTATTTTCATCAATCCAACTTCTATTGAATGGAAAATTTAGTTTCATCCATCCATCCAGGTTGGTATCCAGCTTCTACTTACGGAAAAAATTATTTCGAACAATCCAGGTTCAATTTCAACACAGGAATCTTTTCATCAATCTCACTTCCATTGAGGGGAACAGTTTTTCATCAATTCAGCTTCCATTTTACAGTGACATTATCAAATAACTTCGTAGACGAAATGTCTGTCGGCGAAATTTAGACGAATTGTCGTAGACGAAAAGTCTGTAGACGAATTGTCGTGACACCATTCACTTCTAAAGAACTTCTACTAATTAATAACGCAACGCGTGCTTAGCTTAATTTCATCTGACACAAGCTCAGTATAAGAAATCTTGCATTGTAAAGCAAAGTATAGGCTTTTAGCAGAAATTGTGAAATATATCTTAAACTACGCTTTATGTAGCATAAACAGCCACACGGTATCCGATTGGACGCCAATTGCTCACTGTTCAGCGCCATCGATTCTGTTACTAGGTATATATATATATATTCGTTTTATTATAAATTCAAACTCAAGGATGACACACCGCACCCAAGCTCACAGATACAAACTATAGAATGAAAATGAAAATTATTTGGGTAAACAGAGAGTTGGCTTATGGCGTCACCGAGAAATTCGCTTTTATAAAGGACCCTTGAAATGAAATTCTTGTCATCTTTGCGTGGTAGTTCAAATTCATGGGCACGAGGGCGGAGGCTGTAGCGGCGATGGACTGTAGGCGGGAACAGGTGACGCAGTACGTGCTCTTCATTCCACACGACCGCCTGCAGTAGGCGATCCTCCGCGGCCCCGACTCGCTCCTCCATCGTTGGCGCCCCAGCCGGCAGGTATCCCACCCGTTTGAGTCTTTCCATGAATCTCTCCAGTCTCTGATGGTCGGCCGTCGATGCGAAGGTTGTGTGTGCACTAATGAGATTTGGAAGGAGGGCAGTATCACATGTAAACGCATACAAATAAACAATTTAAAAACCATTGCAGTTAATTATCAAAGCATTATGTAGCCGTATAATTAACTTAATAAAGCAGAATATAACTTAAGATTCGACCGACTGGTATGAATATAAACCTGAGCAGCTTTTTAAAAACATCCGGATCAATGTCTTCAATTCTGATCGTTGCCTCTGACCCACTTCTGCATTCAGTCATTCCGCTGGAGAACATCGCTTCAAAGACAGCGCTGCGTGAGATCAACATGTACTTATGAGCCCGGATGTTGACAGTCGCTGCGCCATCTGGAAGTCCAACTTCGAAACAGACGTCCGTTGCTATCTCGTTGTCCAACATGTAACGCTGGCATTCCAACGCAGTCTTGCCATACTGCCATCCGTTTTTACCCCGATCTGTTTTAGCCATGATCCTGAAACATTCGAAGAGCCATAGTTGCAGTTAGCTTTATGTAAGTGCGGTAGTAAGCATACCTGCCAGCGTACCCACATGCATGCAGCCCATATAGGACCCTTATTCCCATTTTGAACCATATGGGTCCCATAGAAATGCTGGCAGGGTATAGTATTCCAAAATGCGCCGCAGTATCTGCTTACATGCGTGATGCTTATCGGTGGCCTTCTTACCCCGCCACGCATATCTGACAGGATAGCAGCGTTAGTTTGGCGGTGTCTCGCTGGTTGTTCTCAGTCCTACCTTTCTGACCTCTGCCATCCGGTTTGTTTTGCCCCCCTTCGAGCTCTGCGCTCCACGGCCAATGGGAGTTTCATGCCCCCCGGTCTCGTTCATCGCTCAGGCAGCGTCGAGCCGTTTCGATTGTTGGTCCCTCCACCTGGAATGGGCTCCCACTTGAGCTGCGCTTATTGCCCGAAACAATTTGCCTGCTCTTTGCCAACTGCTTACCCTAAGTCTTCTCTGTTTAGCCTTGGCTGGACTGGGAGCGTCTCTGTGTAGCATGCTGGAAAAGGGGCTATATAAATTTTCGGAACGAATGAATGAATTATGATCCATTTCATTGTTGACTAGTCACACTGCAGTATATAGGCCTACTCTACCTGGCACTATTACATGTACGTAGATTGCCGTACGCATGGTTGAACCATAATTTATTCGAATAACGTGTCAGATTTATAAACAGCGTCGTGTTCTGAGCACAGCATTCAACAGTGAATCGTTGAGTTAAACTCAAGCATGCATTTTCAAAAACTTGGAAAAAATGGAAGTATTAGAAAAGAACTCATTATCATTATAAGAAAAAAGAACTCCTTCAAAGATATATTTATACATAATATTCTTACTTACTTACTTAGTTGTTTCTGTAAAATGTATCCGTTTAAACCTAATCTAGGTGACTTCTGTAGTAAACCTTGAACAACGGAATAGGTTACCGTTAGACATGTTTAAATCAAAATAAACAAACAAGCTTGTAATAATTCCAGTACCATCCCAATCTAAATCTAGTAGGAAACCCCATTTTGGAATCTGGCTAGGAATGGGTCAGTCACTTATAACTGTAGCGGACCTCACCCTCTCGTAATTTCAACTCTAACATCATCCACCTTAGCCGTCTGACTGTCTGCCTGCCTGACTCTCTGGATTTTGACCCCCTGCCTATCGATTCTGTTTTGAATAAGCACCTGTGAATAAGCTGGTTCCCGCGACTTCGCTTTTGTGGGCGCTCTAGAAATACCGAGTTTACGATTACGATTACGATTACGCATAGGTAGACATGGACGTCGGTAATTGAATCCGAAAGCGTTTCTAATAATAATAGTTCGCTTAACATGACATTTCACTTGTTGTCTCACATTTCACAGGTGCTTGATGTAATTTTTTTATAGACAGCAAAATTATTAGAAATACAAGACTTAAGAATATGATGTCAGCAGTTTAGGAGAAAACTTAAACCCGACTTGGGTCTATTATATTAATACCTGTTCAGATGTCCGGATGCAGCAGATCAACTTCCCAGTAAAAGGCAATGCTGTAACAGTTTACTAGAGTGCTTTCGCTTTCGTATTTCTGAACATGGAATATTACTGGCATCACGTGCGACTATTTTAATCCTTAATCGGAAAATCGAATGTGAACATTTAGCGAAGGCTCAGCAAATTTCACATCGGAACAATCGCAGTTTTACACAGTGTTATCTACGTTTAATCAATCAGCCGTTTATTGAATCAACAACAGCACAATTAATTAACAATCAGTCATAAAAAATGTTAATCTGCTGATGCCGTCAACAGGACAGCCCTAAAGGATAAACTAATCCGCTATTGCAGGGCTGCCCCTTTTCCACATTACATTTAGTGATGGCAGGACGATTTTTATGATCATATAGTTTTAGAAAATTCTATTTAAATAACAATGTTAGGGCTAAATCATAGCCAAATAACTAAATAACAAAACATTGCAGTACAAGATTTAAAACAAACAAATAAAATCAAAACAAAACAGATTATAATTTTCACAGTTGTAGGCCTACATTATAAACATCTAAGCAGTTTAATAATAATCGAAATTCAGTCATATGAAGAAAACTGAGAAGAAATATATTCGAATACTCACTATTATAATATGTCGTATAAACGGAATCTTACTATAGCACTTTATATCCCGAATTTGAAAGATCGAACGTGTTCTGAATATACCTTCAGCTACGCCTAACTTTTAATTAAGCATCAGGAAGTCCTCATGCGAATTAAATGGCGGTTCATCCTAATCATGAAGCGCTACAACAGGCTATTATATGAGAAATATTGACTACAGGTGTGCTACTAGTTTTTACAGGATAAGGTCATAGTAACTGAGGCATCGGTAACAATAATTTTCGGATCAAATAGGGGGGGGGGGCGATCAGCACCCAGCGATGGTCTGTGTATGATACACAACTGATATAGCACCTCTATCCTTTAGCAAAACATCTAGTCGATACATTTTTCATCTTGGCGTCACGGTGTTAAATTTGTATTCTCTCTAATAAGGTGTAAGCAAGACAAAAGCCTAACCGGTCATGTTGGCAGCTAAGTAAGGAGTCATTTATGTGACTTATCCTGGTAATAGGCCTAAGGCTATATAAGTCGTTTGTCTCATCCATAACAACTCGAGGATTATTCAACCCATTACAAAAGCTCTGACAAACGTCACCAGCAGATCAAACTGTTCTAATTACTCATTTTACAATGTTCAAACTTTAGTGTCTACTGCATGTCAATTACAGATCTCTGATAGGCCTACTTTAATATCGACTGCATGTAAGTTACAGATACTTGACACTTAATATCTACTCATTCTAGAGTTAAACAGAGTTAACAGAGTTTTACAATTTTAGTAAAAGGTACTGGGGTTAGAATTTCATTCCAATGACCCCGTGATGGGATGATCCAATCGCCTATCCTGCCCTGTATTCCCTCTTCCCGATTCCCTCTTTCCGCAAACTCTTTCAACCGACAAGAGACCAACTGTAAGACTATGCAGCAGTGCTTCCTCTTTGCTTAATCATTAATGACACCTTATGGCATCACACAAGTGCGACTCTCGATTCCCGACATTGTGAATCACGAAAATGCGTTGTAGAAGTTTGTATATATCTCATTAGATTAAAAAAAAGTTTATCGTCAGTTTTTCTTACGAAGACATGAACAGAAGCGATGATATTCTCCAGTCGCATTTCCAGCCAGGGGCGTCTACACCATGTAAACCTTGGAGCAAATGCTCCATCCCAGAAATAGGGGGGAAAGACCTTATTGCGAAATTAGGGGAATTCAATTTTTTTAATGTCGTACCATGGGAAATGGGGCGGAGGGGTAGTTGCTCCAATGACTTAGGGGGAATAGACGCCCCTGTTTCCAGCGACCGAATTATAGTTGAATATCGAGACGTTCAACAACGACAGCTTATCTTCGCAACTGCAAAACATTTTCATATTGAATAAAACATAAACAGATTTTAACACCGATATGTTTATGCGCGCTCCTTAAACACCGGTAAAAGGTGGGTAGCCGTTGCTATAAAGTTACGCAGTAAACACTTGGTTATTACTGGATAATTTTAGTTTTTCATTTTGTGAACCTCGACTTAAAATGAGGGCGGTTGGTCGATCCTCTCCCTCGCCGTCGAATCTTCCCACCAATAGGCTAGGGTGCACTCACAATGTCTGAGTTGGCTAGAGTGCGCAGGAAGAACAGATATATCGAAACAAATTTCTACTTTAGCAGGGCTTGAACCCCCGCTAACCGACATTATTATTATTACTCAAATGTTTAACGTCGCCTTATGACATCAAAGGCCGTTTACGACAATTCACAATGTATAACCTAGGACTATTATTACTGTAGTAATAGTCCCAGGTATAACATACAATGAAAACGAGAAACTTAGCGTCCAAACGACATACTATCTGGCACTCCGTATGTAGTGTAACACAGTGTATCAAAGCTTCGTCATTTGCAAGAGTTTCAATGCAAATTGTTGCTGGCATAGGTCTTCTATTAATTTGCAAGACGGCCGATGCCTTTTACCGTTCCTAGTTTAGTATAATCTACTCGATTAATTTTATGGCGCAACTGTAGTAATAGCCAAGTCATCAGTTGATGGACGCTACAGAGCTAAATCGTAGTTGTAGTTTTTCGTTTAATGACGCCATGTCATAACCAAGTCGCCCTCCTCGTTTATCCATAGGCTTAGGTCTGGCACCACCCGAAGATGCGTTGGTTAGCTGCTGTTTAACGACGCTTTGTTATTACAAAGACTATTAGCTTCACTCTCCGTCTTTATTTAGGCTTTGGACTGGAACTATAGGAATTAGGAATAAATAGTAAATAAAATATGTGCAGAGGTTGGTTTGTTAGTTGCTCTTTCACGAATCGGTCATGACAGAGATGATTACAGTCACCCTCCTACTTTCTCCAGCTTTGGGACAGTCGCCTGGAAAGTACTGCAGTATTTGGTGCTCTCAAAGCAAACTGTTTCGGAATCAACGCATAGTAGTATCAGTTGAACGACACTGTGTGATAACACAGATCATTAGCGTCGCCCTCCTCCTGCATCCAAGCTTGGGAGTTGGGACTGGCACTGACAAAAGTACAATCAGTGGCGGAGTTTCTGAATCAACGCGATGGTAATCCAAGAAGTTAATAGTGTTGGAGATCACGATTTAACGGTGTCAAAAAAGCAGAGCACAGAGTTATTACTAGCAGCAGTCATTTCTGTTTAACGACATTGAGTGATGACAAAGATCATTAGCGTCGCCCTCTTCCTTCATCCAAGCTTGGGACTGGCACTGCCTGACAATTATAGGACACCGACGTTCAGTGACGGAGTTTCTATTAATATTTTAGGGAGCGTTGAATTCGAACGGTTTAGCGACTTCACAACGCAACTTTTTTTTCTTCAAAATTTTTATGTCTATTGTATAGTTTTGTACGCATGTACACCGAAATCAGTTCAATTTCGCTAAAATTGTGTTCCGTTCCACTTGGAGCACACCTGAAAGTTACCGTCCCACTAGTGGGACGCTATGCACTACAGGGTACAGGTTGTTACCATATGCTGCAATGCATTTAGTTTCTGATTAATTTATCGGAATTTGAACTCTACATATTTAATGATGGTTCGAAGACCAATAACTTTCAGTTTACGTAATGCTAGGCTTGTTGTTTGAGGTGAAATGCACCATTCAAAGCATTTATATAGCGCCCCTTCGAGAACCTACTCAGAAGTGCTCCAAAGCAACGGTTGTGCAGGGACACTGAATACTTTGAACACACTCTTTTCTGTTGACGTAGCAAGACAGGCCGGTCCCGGGGGACCCTAAGCCGGTACCTGGGGGACCCTAGGCCGGTCCCCGTGGACCCTAGGCCGGTCCCGGGGACCCTGGGCAGGTCCCCGGGGGACCCTAGGCCGGTCCGGGGAGACTCTGGACAGGTCCCCGGAGGACCCTAGGGCGGTCTCGGGGGATCCTGAGCAGGTCAACGGGGGACCCTATGCAGGTCCCCGGGGAACCTAGGCAGGTCCCCGGGACCCTAGGCCGGTTCCGGAGACCCTAGGCCGGTCCGGGAAGACTCTGGACAGGTCCCGGAGGACTCTATGGCGGTCTCGGGGGACCCTGAGCAGGTAAATCGGGTTCCCTAGGCAGGTTTCCGGAACCCTAGGCCGTCCCGGGGACCCTAGGCCGGTCCGAGGGGACCCTAGGCCGGTCCGGGAAGACTCTGGACAGGTCCCCGGAGGACTCTAGGGCGGTCTCGGGGACCCTGAGCAGGTAAACGGGGGACCCTAGGCAGGTTTCCGGAACCCTAAGCCGGTCCCGGGGACCATAGGCCGGTCCGAGGGGACCCTAGGCCGGTACCGGGGACCCTAGGCCAGTCCCGATGGACCCTAGGCAGTTCCACCTCCAGGCGGGTCCCAAGGGACCCAAGCGGTCCCCTCTCCAGGCGGGTCCCTGGGACCCAGGCAGTTCCCTCCAGGGCATTCAAGGGTAAGTCCCCCACCACTGCCTACGGACGGGGTCATGGCGTGCAATTCCGCCACAATACCTTTAGACCTTATGATCTCAGGCCTCTGCACTGCCTGGTCGCTCTACTCGGCCGCCATAGACCTTTTGGATGTTTCTCGCATACACAGTAGCCTACTGCTGCTCAATCCAGTAGCTTCGAGTATGTCGCCCCTCTAGCTGGAACCATCTTCCACAGGAATTGCGTCTTGAGCTACTCAGCCTTTCTCTTCCTCTGTTTCAGAAACGCCTGAAGACTATTCTATTTGTTGCTGACAGTACTGACTTTGGTCGGAGGCGCCTCTGAATTTCTGAGTAACGCTATATAAATGTTCAATTACAATTACAATTACAATTAGAATACTGGGACTACACAGACAAACTTCCTATTTATGAGATTTTATCCTTGTAATCACTATTATGTGTGAACTCGACTAGAGTTAGCATGCTAGAACTACATGCGCCCATTCGTGCATAGCGTCCCACTAGTGGGACGGTGTAAATATTACCTCTGGTGTAACATATCCGCACCCGAATTAACAATATTTGCACATATATGGGTGACCAAATGCACAATGACTTATATTCCACATTAAAATCGAAATCCCTCTCTATGGAATGGACTTCCTCCTTCTCTACGCTCTACAGTCCTCTCTAGTAGCATATCTACCTCTTTCTCTCACCTTAAAACTTTCCTTTTCTCGGAGTACCACGTACTGGGAGCGCTTCTGAAAGGTTTGTGCTATGAGAAGCGCTTTTAATGATCAAAAACAATACAATACAATAACTGGTCTCTCTGGCAACTGCACTCGCATCTCCACTGAACATCACTATATAATGACAGACTTCAGTCAATAACATTTAGTTATTAGTTGTTAATCTGGATGTTTAAGGCTAACATTAATCCTTTAACGTTGGACCTATAATAACTAGAGGTAGAGCATTTTTGCTACCCGACTCGTACCCGTAACACAGGACCGCTACCCGTACCCGTACCCGACCCGTAGTCAAAATTAGTACCCAACCGATCCGTACCCGCGGGTATACCCGTACCCGTCACGTAATTAATAGGCCTTCCCATTATCCCAGCCCCTATCAGTCCAATTGTCTCACAAAGCATGTAGTAGTAATAATAATAGTCTGATGATCATGGTAATGATCACAGTAATAATAATAATAATAATAATAATAATAATAATAATAATAATAATAATAATAATAATAATAATAATAATAATAATAATAATAATAATAATAATAATAATAATAATAATAATAATAATAATAATAATAATAATAATAATAATAATAATACTACTACTACTACTAATAAAAATAATAATAATAATAATAATAATAATAATAATAATAATAATAATAATAATAATAATAATAATAATAATAATAATAATAATAATAATAATAATAATAATAATAATAATAATAATAATAATAATAATAATAATAATAATAATAATAATAATAATAATAATAATAATAATAATAATAATATCAAACCTCGTGTAGGACGCAACGGTGGTCGACACGCTAGCGCCTTCCTACCTGCAGGCAACGGCCGTAACAGCAGGAGCCGCAGCGGAAATACCAGCTGGCCCTGGAAACTTTAGGTCCCATTAACTCAAGAGGCCTTGAATTAGTCACAGAGATGGGCCGTCATCTGACAAAGGCGACTGACGAAGTCAGAGAGACAACCTTCCTCTTTCAAAGAATTTCTTTGACAATTCAGCGCTTTAACGCTGTGGCCTTCGCCGGCTCTTTTGTTGACCCTATGCCCGAGATGGAAGAGGGGTAGCCCTTCCAGTTTAACACTAGATTTTGATATAATAATAATAGTTATAATAATAATAATAATAATAATAATAATAATAATAATAATAATAATAATAATAATAATAATAATAATAATAATAATAATAATAATAATAATAATAATTATAATGACAATAATAATAATGATAACACTCTTAATCATAATCATAATGAGAATGAGAATGATGATGATGACATTGAACCTGTTTCATGGATAATCGTGCTGCCCAACTGAAATTCTTTATGTTCGGATTAT
This sequence comes from Aporrectodea caliginosa, assembly GCA_020284085.1. Classification (NCBI taxonomy): domain Eukaryota; kingdom Metazoa; phylum Annelida; class Clitellata; order Crassiclitellata; family Lumbricidae; genus Aporrectodea; species Aporrectodea caliginosa. Next base: position 191,868 of record JACEVL010000670.1, read on the forward strand.
GGCTTTTTAGATTTATGGCCCAAAATGGAACGATTTACTAAAATTGTTGCAATATAAGAATCCTGAGTGGCCGAGTGGGTTGGTGCCCGCCTGTCACGCCGGCGCCCCAGGTTCGCTTCCCGGTCGGGTCGGTTTATCAGAGATTAATTTCTCGGATCTTTACTGCGGGTGGCTCGGTCGCATAATAAACGTGGAGTACAATACAACAATATACTGGGGCGCGGTGGTTTGGGGTATGTTCGGTGCCTTGCAGCTGAAGGGTTGCGGGTTCGAATCCACCTCAAAGCCGCTGCGTAGGGACCCTGGGCAAGTCCTTCACTCGCAATTGCTCATGCGCTTCGGCGTGACACTCCGACTACAGCAGTAGTCGGGAGCGCCTCTGAATGGGAAATCTGGTTGAGGCGCTATAACAAGTGTTCAAATACAATACAAAAAAAAATACAAATATAAGAAGGCTATAGTAACACCCGATACAGCTATGTCATACACCATACGTTGATGCAAAAAAAACTCATAATTGACAATACTATCGTCGAACTTTCATATTTCCACGGCCAATTACAAAACGGTACAGCTGTGACGTTATGTACCGCCGCTATTGCATGTAACCCCAAAACTTCAGTTCGGTACGGGTAAAACCGGGTATACCCGTACCCGTAATGCTCCTACCCGTACCCGACCCGACCCGTGAAATGTCTACCCGACCCGTACTCGACCCGCGGGTACGGGTCGGGTACGGTAAACCCGCGGGTACGGGTATACCCGCAGACCCCTAATAATAACCCATTTCATAAATCAATGCAGAACTGTCTTAGATGTCATTTCTGGCGATAAAACTCCCTAACATATTAGACACCTTTAAATCGTATGTTCCGGAAGGAATAAATTACTTTTCGTTTATGCACCATTGTTCTTATCGTCATAATTGCGGTGTTTATGCAACTTCGTCACTAACTTAGCTGTGGTAATGCCACTCCCAAGCCTGGAACAAGAAGTAGGTAGACGCGAATCACCTATGTTATAACAGTGTCGTTAAACACCAACTAAGCAAACAAACAATGCATATATTTTGTGCAATATATATTCCTAATTCCGCCTCTTCCTGTACTCTGGTAGCGCCAGTCACAAACCAAAATAAAGGAGGAGGTGATGCTAATAATATTATATTTGCAATGACACAGCGTCGTTGAACAGCAGCTAACAAACGCATCATCCGGTGGTGCCAGATCTAAGGACATGGGCAAAGGGGAGGGCGACGCTAATAATCTCCTGGAGTCGTTCACTTAAACAACAGCTGCGATTTAACTTAATTGCAACCATTGACTGATGACCAGCACATTATTATAAAAAGCTTTTAGTGCATTGGCCCTTTAGCAACGAAAAACAGGCTCAACGCTAACGTATTTGAAGCTAAACACTTGCAAACGACGAATATCATTAGACACTTTTAAAACTTGTTCAGTTTGCGGAATAAATAAAGACTTTTGCGTTTTGATTTATTCTTTCTTGTCAGTAATCTTGCACAATTAAAAAAATAATAATGAAACAATTACGCAATAATTACGCAAAATTTTGCAATTACATAATAATTGCATAACTCCGACACTACACTACCTCCAATAGTGCAAGTCCAAAGCCTGGAGAAAGGAGGATGGCGACGCTATTCGTCTTTGTTATGACACAGTCTCGTTTGAACAGCAACTTAATAAACCAACACTCCATCATATGGATGGAGCGAGAGAGGGAGAAAGAGTGTAAGGCGGAAGTGGCACAGGTCACAGAGCATGCGCACAGCCTGATTCTATCGTTTAACACCCGATATTTGTCAATCATTCCGCTTGGATCTCAGCCTTTCCCCGAGTCCCTTTTAATCGACACAATATTCAACTCAAGCATCAGTTCATAGACTGTTGGGAAGCGGAAATACCGGGAAATTGAACGGTTAAAGCGCTCGAATTGTAACGTGAAGAGTACGGGTTCGAGACGGTTAGTAATATTAAACTCACTTTTCGCAGCACATTCTTCCAGCCTGAAGAAGTCCCGAGGGTTCATAATTATGTACCTCGGGAAAATAATAATAATTAACAAATCAACATGAAATATACAACTTAAATTATTCATAAATCACAACGCACTTTCAAAGACCTCATAAATTTGTCAACGCGTCTCATTAAGCTGTAGATGTTTTGACGTTCCTAAGTTGACATTAATTTATTATTAGACCTAAAGCTTTGCGTACATAGCCTACTAACTAAATCTCATAACTTAAGCTAGAAAATTACTGGACACAAAATGCACGTGATCAACTTCGGTTCTGTGATTCAATAATAATCGATGACGTTGTCTTGTAAACAAAGGACAATGATGACGTAAAATCTATTGCCATGGCAACGCTCGATTGTAGACGGTGCATGTAAACGAGCGTTTATTTGACGATTTCTTCTGAAATATTTTCACTCGATTTTAACATTTGTTTGTTTGTTTTTGGACAGAAATGACAATTAGTCCGGTCATTAAATAGTTGAGGTTCAACAAAATGTTTACAAAAGGTTTCTCGATGGGTTTCACCTCTTTGATATGTCTACGTTAAAAGAAAAAAAAGTTTCCCAAAATCTGACATGGGCAACTATGTGAAAATGGGTCAAATCCAAGATGGCCGCCGTCAAAATTCAGATCAGTCACCTGAAAATAAATAGTGGGGTACGGGAGCTGACAAATATTTCACATATGGCAACCAATTATCCCTTTTGGTTCCAGATAGTACATGGGTAGACGAGTCCAAAAAGCCCGGACACAAATTTTGACGGCCCTCTAGCGGCTGTGGCGGCCATTTTACAAAATGGCCGACCGAAATACATATTGTTCAATATCTCAGCTTCTCCTTCTCTTAGAATTGTGATTTTGGTGTCTAAACATACATATTTATGGGCAACGATTCCATTTGAGCTAATTGCAAACACATATCTGCACGAAATTGGCAGCCATTTTCCAAAATGGCCGACCGAAATAAAACTTTGTCAATATCTCAGCTTCTAATTGACTTATAATCGTGATCTTGGTGTCCAAACATACATATTTAGGGGCAAGGATTCCAAAAGAACTAATTGTAAACACTTATCTACACGAGATTTTCAGCCAACACGGTCATTCAGGGAGAGGTGGGGATTTCCCCTAGTTGAAAATCTAACGTGATAGGCTCATGTCGCGTCAACTATAAGCATAGTATGATTCATACTAATTCATTTCTTCATATTATTTCTGAAACTTAGTGTTCTGTTCATGCTCATGTGGAAATAAAACCAATTCTGGTATTATATAAGCAATTCAGGTTGTTATTAATGTTCTCATAAATGTATATTGAACAATATTTCAGTCCACATTTCAGAACCAGTGTTCAGAGAAAGTACTCCCCACAGAATTACAGAACATCGTCCACGTCATTCATGGTCAAATAGGCCTCTACACAGACAGAGATCAGTACACTGTAGAATGTAGAGCAGCTTTCACACATTGTTACTTTCCCCTACAGCCCTTCTCGCAGTCACATCTGAGCAGTTCACGACAAGCATGAGACGCTTCGAGACGAGTGGTCTACTTAACTTCCTAGCCTCCTTCGATCGCTTGCAGCCACCCCCATTCACCAGGATATGGTAGTTTGGAACAGCTATGAACATCTGTGCCTAAACTTGACCTGCAAGGAAGGCGACTCTCTTTGTGTGTGCCACAAGTGCAGATTGAATCGGTGGAAGACCATCCAACGGTCTGCCTTTCTGCGAGAACAGCTGCTTCCGAGCCTCGTTCACCTCTCCTCACTGCTCGCACGATCGTGCAGAAGAACTACAGAGCGATCCAGTACATCTAGCTGATCATCAACAGAGCTGGAGGCTGATGCTATGTAGCAGAAGGCTGGGATGAGGTCGTTGAATGTCTTCAAAATGTCCCACGCAGTGCTTTTTCTAAAGTCAGCAAATGATGATACTGTGTCACATTAGGGTGGCTCAGAAAACAAAATTTATAATTTTTTAAACTCTCACCCTCTCAGAATGTTCCGAATAAATGAATAAAATTTTCTGTAAAGTTTTTTATTTTTAGGATGATGTTTAGGGGTGCCTCATGGCAAGTGTAGTTTTACATAGGAATAGCCTGTTCGTACAATGCGGCAAATTAGTGTTAGTGGTTAAGTCCAAAAAGTAAACGCATCATATTCATTGTCTAACAATATCTACTGTCTAGCAGTGCATACATTATTAACCAAAAGCAGTAGACTAACACTGTGTATTCAACGGCTAATTAAAGGACTAATAAAGAAAGTTCTGAAAATGGTTCTAGTTGGACATCATCTTCAACACAAAAACAGATAATACAAAGACTTTCTACCGTTAAACGCTAATGTCTTGCATTTAAGTCCAGCCACAACTGTGGATTTCCTAGAGTCTTGGAACAATTTTCTATGCTCAGCATGCAATCATTTGAAGGAGAAACTGTTTCTGTTCTTCGTTTCTGGTCAGATCGGCATAAAACTCCTGAATCAGAATTTCTACCGTGTTGTTTACGACTTTCAGTGCCTTGACATACTTCAGCACTGTTTTGAATTCAGAATTATAGCACCACTGGCCAGGACCGAGCTGAAGATAGTCTACGGGTAAGCTCAATTCTGTGAAGAATTGAAGAGTCTGCTGAGAACCTGCTTAGATTAATTTTCTGTTTTGCTGAAGGACTATAGGCCTACCCGTTTGCTGAAGGACTATAGGCCTACCCGTCATGACGAATCATTTTGATGGACAGTTGTTTCCAGGAAGGCCGACTCTTCATTGTATTTACCATTCCTCGTTTCTCTTCAAGAGTGACAGACGGATCAAACATTGTAAGATATTTCATTTTCTCTTTCAGATTCCATAGGTGCCCAATTATTTATTTAGCAATGCACCATCAGATAAGACCTTATTTATGGCAGAGTGCTCCTGCAACCTTTCCAGGAACAATAGGTCATTATTCGGAGCCAAATTTGGCATCGACGCTGCAAACCATGCTTGGATGTAGGTCTATCCACCTGCACTGGGCAAAGTAGAGACGCTCACATAGGCCATGTTCTTGTTTGGCTCCCACCACATGCCTGGATGCGACCAAACATGAAGATTTTGAATCCGTATAATAAGTGTCTCATCTCTCTTGCTCAGTGAAGTCTTGCTGGAGCACGGAAATTAATTCCATTCGGAGGGATCTCTCCCAGAATTATGATGACCTGAATGAGCAGTTCCTGGTAATCCTCTTGTGGCTGAGTTTCCTGAAGTCATTGTTCGAACGAAGTTCAAAACTTCAGGTCTTTTGCCTAATGCAATCTTTCTCGTGACTTAAATATCCTGTAAACCTGCATGGAAAGTAGCATGATCCATATCAGCCCAGGAGGATTGGAAACATTTGAACATGCGTATATCTGGTCCAGAAGAAGGACCTAATGTCAAAGAACAGACATTCAAGAATATGATGCCGACAGGCAAAAGATAGCAGACGTTTGTCCAACTTCTCCACCAGAATAGTGCATGCACTGCGTTCGACGATGTGGTGTCGAAAGCCATGCAACAGATGCGTGACTTTATACCCCAATCTTCGATAGCTGTGACTACTTCAGCGGCTGTTATTTCTCCTGTCCCATCTGGTAGGCAATGGAACTTCAAGCAGCTGATCAATGCCTGCTTAGATATCAATGCAGGCAGATGACTGACTTTAGCTCTCACGGTCAATCGGTCATGTATGGAAGAAGTTTACATCTCTCTTCTCTAACTACAACCATGATGAGGCACCTCTAAACATATTCAGAATCAACTGAAACTTGGTCATAATTTTTTTTAAATTATTTGGAACAGAATGAGAGGGTGAGAGCTGCAACTTTTAAGAATTTTTGTTCGCACCATTGCCGATGAACCACCCTAGTGTCACATCCGCCAAATGCGTGTTGGAAGGGCAAGGCTACGCACCTCTCTGGGCCAAAAGCAGGCCTAGGTGCCATCTCAGGTATCTGAAGCTTTTACCGGAGTCAAAACCAACCCACGGTTCGTCAAGGCTGAGCTGCTGAACTGCTGCTATGGCCAACTCCAACACATCAGAGTCAACTGTGCGTATCGTCACTTTACGATAGCCATGTTTGGCAGCATCGGCGACATGCATTAAAATCTGCTTCCTCCTGAGTACATGAAGAAAGACAAGTTGTGTTCCTGGCTGATTGAGTACAGAGAACGTCCTTATGGCGTGTGGTTATGATCTGTCTTTCTGTTTCTATTTCAAGTTTTCCTATTGGCAGGCTCAAGAAGGGAAAGAAGTCTGATTTGTTTTCTCGTTCCACAGAATTTCCTGCCAGTTTGTAGGTTGAGTGTGTAGGTAGAGCATTGTGATATAGGGCAAAAAATATGGGAGGCATAATCTGAGAAGGTGGATGCAGTGCCAGGCAGCCCAGGCTTGAGCATGTTGACTAAGACTGCTCCATCCAGTTTAACAGCATCAACAGTAGGTACACCCAGTGGAAGGGCCTGGGTGGATATCTGTGATGGCATCATCTTTTGAAGTGGCAACCAGCTCTTCTAGACAGCTCACAATGTCTGACTTTGTTCCTAGCCGCAAATTGCCCTTATTCCAGAGTGATGATGGGTATGCCTGATTCTCATATGCAAAGAATTCCTCCAGGTCTCCTTCACGGGTCTGACAGGAGATGTACATGTACAACCTGGAGTATAGTGAACAGTCACTCTTCACAGATGACAACATTTGCTGTGCGTGTGACTTATCCCGTACAGGTGGACGACTGAAGAGAGGGAAGTGGTTTCGTTTGATTGGGTCACTGACGGGTCGCGATTGGGTAACTAGACGTTCGTTGACAAAAGCTTCATACTGCTTTTCTCCAGTTTTCTCGAGGTTCCGCATTGTGTTGATCACTGCTGTATCCGCCAGATCTCTCGTATCAAGGACAAGTAGGTCATTTCTGTCGTCAATGAACGAGTTGCCCATCTCCTCGATCACATTGCATGCTGACAGCCTAAACTGGTTTGAAAAATGTTACCTGCATGCTTTTTGTTTGCTCATGACGTCGAAAATCAGACTCATTTTTTGGTTTCTTCATTAATGCCTTCAGACTCTTCGATCTCTGGTCCAGACAGCATAAATCGTACAATTGCAGATCTTGTGGATTCTCTGTGTTCTAAAGCACCTCCGTCATCCTTCACACAGACGTTGTTCTGCTCATGGGTTTAGTGTATGGCAATATTGGAGAATGCACGCCCTGTTTTCATTACTGTGAAGTTGCCATGCAGACATTCATGGTACACAGCAGAATAAGTGTTTCCAATTACTTTTATTGGAATCCTTGTCCATAAATATGTACGTTTAGACACCAAGAACACGATTATAAGTGAATTAGAAGCTGAGATATTGACAAAGTTTTATTTCGGTCGGCCATTTTGGAAAATGGCTGCCAATTTCGTGCAGATAAGTGTTTGTAATTAGCTCTATTGGAATGCTTGCCCCTAAATATGTATGTTTGGACACCAAGGTCACGATTATAAGTCAATTAGAAGCTGAGATATTGACAAAGTTTTATTTCGGTCGGCCATTTTCGTGCAGATAAGTGTTTTTCTCGAGGTTCCGCATTGTGTTGATCACTGCTGTATCCGCCAGATCTCTCGTATCAAGGACAAGTAGGTCATTTCTGTCGTCAATGAACGAGTTGCCCATCTCCTCGATCACATTGCATGCTGACAGCCTTAACTGGTTTGAAAAATGTTACCTGCATGCTTTTTGTTTGCTAATGACGTCGAAAATCAGACTCATTTTTTGGTTTCTTCATTAATGCCTTCAGACTCTTCGATCTCTGGTCCAGACAGCATAAATCGTACAATTGCAGATCTTGTGGATTCTCTGTGTTCTAAAGCACCTCCGTCATCCTTCACACAGACGTTGTTCTGCTCATGGGTTTAGTGTATGGCAATATTGGAGAATGCACGCCCTGTTTTCATTACTGTGAAGTTGCCATGCAGACATTCATGGTACACAGCAGAATAAGTGTTTCCAATTACTTTTATTGGAATCCTTGTCCATAAATATGTACGTTTAGACACCAAGAACACGATTATAAGTGAATTAGAAGCTGAGATATTGACAAAGTTTTATTTCGGTCGGCCATTTTGGAAAATGGCTGCCAATTTCGTGCAGATAAGTGTTTGTAATTAGCTCTATTGGAATCCTTGCCCCTAAATATGTATGTTTGGACACCAAGATCACGATTATAAGTCAATTAGAAGCTGAGATATTGACAAAGTTTTATTTCGGTCGGCCATTTTCGTGCAGATAAGTGTTTGTAATTAGCTCTATTGGAATTCTTGCCCCTAAATATGTATGTTTGGACACCAAGATCACGATTATAAGTCAATTAGAAGCTGAGATATTGAGAAAGTTTTATTTCGGTCGGCCATTTTGGAAAATGGCTGCCAATTTCGTGTAGATAAATGTTTGTAATTAGCTCTATTGAAATCCTTGCCCCTAAATATGTATGTTTGAACACCAAGATCACACGATTATAAGTCAATTAGAAGCTGAGATATTGACAAAGTTTTATTTCGGTCGGCCATTTTGGAAATTGGCTGCCAATTTCGTGCAGATATGTGTTTGCAATTAGCTCAAATGGAATCGTTGCCCATAAATATGTATGTTTAGACACCAAAATCACAATTCTAAGAGAAGGAGAAGCTGAGATATTGAACAATATGTATTTCGGTCGGCCATTTTGTAAAATGGCCGCCACAGCCGCTAGAAGGCCGTCAAAATTTGTGTCCCGGGCTTTTTGGACTCGTCTACCCATGTACTATCTGGAACCAAAGGGGATAATTCGTTGCCATATGTGAAATATTTGTCAGCTCCCGTACCCCACTATTTATTTTCAGGTGACTGATCTGAATTTTGACGGCGGCCATCTTGGATTTGACCCATTTTCACATAGTTGCCCATGTCAGATTTTGGGAAACTTTTTTTTCTTTCAACATAGACATATCAAAGAGGTGAAACCCATCGAGAAACCTTTTGTGAACATTTTGTTGAACCTCCATGAAAAATTGGTGTTTAATGACTGGACTAAATCCTCATGTTCGGAAATAAGAAGATGAACACAAGGTATTGGAATCTTTTGTTGTCGAAATATTCGAGGGAAACGAGTCAGCAGGACGTTGAGACAGGCTGACGACTTTGTTATAGATGAATAGTTGGTTAACTGCACGTAGGCCCTATGCTTGATGTAATCATCTGTAGACAATTGTTTCAGATGTAAAGATCATACTCTTGAAGAAATCGCACTCGAGTCAATCATGAGATGCAAGTAAATAGATTACATTTTACTTCGTATAATTTTGGGCCTATATTGTAGCTGATAAAGTATGTTGCATAAAGCATTAAAAATTCCATTTTCCAGAAGGAACAAAAGCCATCTAAATACACCTCATGAGGAGAAGATCAAGAAAAATTAGTTGAGATATGCAGGAGCAAGTTCTTTCCACTGCTGCGAAGTATCCTCCATTGAAGAAGAATACATTTGCCCATACATTTCGATCAGCCCAATGTAGGTCTTTCATGTTTGCAACCTAACAAAAATTGCAGCTCAAGCAGGAGCGCAGTGTAGTCCTACGACAGACCGACAGTAATAATATGTAAACTTTAGATTGCTGTCATGTGCTTTATGAAAATAGCGCTATAGAAGTCTTTACATTAGATTACAGCTATGCAAAGATAAAGATAAAGGCAACTTTAAAGCAAAGCCCACAAGATTACATCCAGAAAGTCAGCTCTCAAGTAAAGCCTAAAAGAGAAGATGCCAGGTAGGCCTTTCATGTTCAGGTTCTCGTGTTTTATATAGTAAAGAAAGGTAGTTTGCAAATCAGATTCTTCATTAAGGTTAACATTAACCCTTTGACTTTGGTCCTAATAAGAACCATTGCATGCTCAGCCATCTTCAATTTTCATAAGTTAATACGGAACTGTCGAGACTTTGTTGGTTCTCCTTCTTTCGGACTTCTATGGCGCCATGGACAATGGTCAGATAACTCTATTGGCCCTATTTGATGTCAGCTCAGCTTTTGATTCCGTCGACCACTCAATCCTGCTTCAGCGTCTTTCTGTCTCCTTTGGGCTGACTGGCAAACCCTTAGATTGGCTATCTTCATTCCTCACTGAGCGCACTAACTGTGTTGTTGCTGGGTCCTCTAGGTCCCGCTGGGTCCCTGCCCCTTTTGGGGTACCCCAAGGGTCGGTTTTGGGCCCTCTGCTATACATCCTGTATACGTCTGATATTAGTTCCCTGCTGCGGTCTAGTGGGTTACTACATCAGCTTTATGCTGATGATATACAAGCTGATATCCCGTGCTACTGATGCCCTCTCTGGTTGGATGGCCTCGAACCGTCTGCTCCTGAACCCATCCAAAACTCAGTTTATCTGGCTTGGTAGTCGCCGACAGCTGGCCGGTGTAGACATGCAACTGTTGGCTGAAACTTACCCTCATGTAACTTTTTCACTTACTGTACGTGACCTTGGAGCGACGCTCGACCAAGAGCTTAGTTTTTCGCAGCATGTTAACTTGCTTACGCGAAGCTGTTACTACCCGCTCCGCCAGCTGCGTGTTGTGCTCCTCTCTCTCTCTCTCTCTCTCTCTCTCTCTCTCTCTCTCTCTCTCTCTCTCTCTCTCTCTCTCTCTCTCTCTCTCTCCTCTCTCTCTCTCTCTCTCTCTCTCTCTCTCTCTCTCTCTCTCTCTCTCTCTCTCTCTTTCTCTCTCTCTCTCTCTCTCTCTTTCTCTCTCTCTCTCTCTCTCTCTCTCTCTCTCTCTCTCTCTCTCTCTCTCTCTCTCTCTCTCTCTCTCTCTCTCTCTCTCTGATGCTGCCGTTGTTCTTGTGCATGCCTTTGTTACCAGCAGAGTTGATAACTGTAGTTCGATTCTCGCTGGTCTCCCTTCTGGCCTAATAAGCCGTCTTGACCGGGTCCTCCGCACAGCTGCCCGACTTATTGGTCGTATTCCAAAATACGCTTCAGTCTCTGCTTACATGCACGATGTTCTGCACTGGCTTCCTGCCTCGCAGCGCATCTCTTACAGGATAGAAGCCTTAGTTTGGCGGTGCCTTGCTGGCTGTGCTCCATCATACTTTCTGACCTAGCCCCCCCGTCGAGCTCTGCGTTCCTCGGCAAAGGGCGAGCTCCTTGTCCCCGGGCCCGTTTATGTCTCAAGCAGCGCCGAGCCTTTTCGGTTGTTGGGCTCTCAACCTGGAATGGGCTCCCACTTGAGCTGCGCGTGATGCCTCGCAGCAATTTGCCTGCTTACTGCCGCCTTCTCTAGTCTTCTCTGTTTAGCCGTGGCTGGGCTGGGAGCGCCTCTGAGTAGGCTCCTTGAAGGGGCGCTATATAAATGCTCGGAATGAATGAATGAATGAATGTCGGTAATGTCTTTTCTACCAATAAAGCTCGTCAACGTTCTAATTATATTAAACACCGATAATAAGCGAAATTTGAGCAATGAGGAGGCCGACGCTAATCATATTTGTTATAACATTGTCGTTAGACAGTTATAGACACTAACTAAGCAACCAACATTATCATGCATATAATTTCTACTACATACATGTAGGGCCTATAATTGTCCATTCATGCTACGTCTTGTAATTATACTGCGTTGGCCCTACTCCTCAGTCTGAATTAATTAAAGAAGAATATTATATTATTATTATTACTGTTCGACTGGGCAATTGAAGGAGAACATACATACATACATACATACATACATACATACATGCATACATAATACATACATACATACATACATACATACATACATACATACATACATACTTACTTACTTACTTACTTACTTACTTACTAATAAATAATCTTCTAATTACGAATTCGTTATTTTGCGTTCTCATGGCAACTTTTCTTATGCGATGACGCCATCACTGGGCCTTTTGTCTTTACGTCATCTTTTAGACAGAAGTCGTCATGGTGAACATTTCACGTTTCATGAGAGAACTACGAAGCCAAGACAGCCCAACATTTTAAAATATTTTACTAAGTGAAAATCTTTGGTCTACGCTCTAAAGAAATTTCAACACGGTCGACGTTTGAAACCTTCGAATAAGTAACAAATCATCGATTGAAGAAGAATATCAAAACGGTCGACGTTTTAAGCAAGTGCAGATAGCAAGAAAACAGCAAAACGAACAGACTGAGACTATAGTCACTATGCGACCACAGAAACGAAGATTCTAGTAAGAAATTTCTTTCTGTTTTCATTAAATAAGAAATAGATTATTAGTCGTACTACTAAGTTGTTCGACGATACTAAATGCTTGCCAATTGTTCATTAGTTTTGCTGATTAATATACTTTAATGAACCATCGAACAACGGCAAGCATTTAGTATCGTGGCGCGTGTATTTTCTCCCGTAAAATAGAAGTTGGGTCAGTTTTTTCATTAAGTAAAAGCTGGATTGAAGAAAACCCTTTCTAGATGAAATGGAAGCGGGATTGACGATAGTTATCATGGACATTTATATGTAGACTGCTTACTTACAACGTGAAGTATTATACGGCCTTGAAGACAATCAAATAATTTACCTAAACAACGGGGTAATCGTCCAGCGCTTCCTTCGGATGCTCATCTTTTCCAGGAAAAGGTATCACCTGACACTTCTGCTGAGGCCGGTTTTCTATCATGATCTGACCCTACTGAGGTCAATGAGGTAGAAATGCCGAACCCAATTCACACGGAAATCATGAACGCCTGGACCGTTGATGGACATTACCAGTTTTATAACATTTCTAGTTTATCCATTACCACGAGCAAATAAAGAACCGTGCCAGTGAAGACGACTTTTCTGCCGTTGAAGAGGCTGAAGTCGATAGCGAAGCTTGGACGGATGACTCGTCCACGGACCTCGTTAAGGAGCAGCCGATTGGGCGGACATGTCGCACGAGTGACAGATACGATACTCGATTTTACATTATTCTTATGCCTCTGTTGCCAGGTCTAAAGGCTTCTGTTCCGGGGTGCCAAAAGTAGCCTATCCACGGCCCTTCTTGTTCTAAGGTGCCGGATCCAACGACATAAACACTGAGTCGCAGCTAACTGAATGGCGTACCCGATGGTAAAGCACTGGATGACATCGCCCATGAAGCGGCGCTTGACGATGTCTGCCTATGGAGAGGCGCTTGACGATGTCTGCCTATGGAGAGGCGCTTGACGATGTCTGCCTATGGAGAGGCGCTTGACGATGTCTGCCTATGGAGAGGCGCTTGACGATGTCTGCCTATGGAGAGGCGCTTGACGATGTCTGCCTATGGAGAGGCGCTTGACGATGTCTGCCTATGGAGAGGCGCTTGACGATGTCTGCCTATGGAGAGGCGCTTGACGATGTCTGCCTATGGAGAGGCGCTTGACGATGTCTGCCTATGGAGAGGCGCTTGACGATGTCTGCCTATGGAGAGGCGCTTGACGATGTCTGCCTATGGAGAGGCGCTTGATCCTGTCGCCTATGGAGAGGCGCTGGATCCTGTCGCCTATGGAGAGGCGCTGTATCCCTGTCGCCTATGGAGAGGCGTTGGGTCCTGTCGCCTATGGAGAGGCGCTGGATGATGTCAGCCTATGGAGAGGTGGTGGATTCTGTCGCCTATGGAGAGGCGCTGGATCCTGTCGCCTATGGAGAGGCGTTGGGTCCTGTCGCCTATGGAGAGGCGCTGGATGATGTCAGCCTATGGAGAGGCGCTGGATCTTGTCGCCTTTGGAGAGGCGCTGAATCCTGTCGCCTATGGAGAGGCGCTTGACGATGTCTGCCTATGGAGAGGCGCTTGATCCTGTCGCCTATGGAGAGGCGCTGGATCCTGTCGCCTATGGAGAGGCGCTGGATGATGTCTGCCTATGGAGAGGCGCTAGACGATGTCGCCTATGGAGAGGCGCTGGATTCTGTCGCCTATGGAGAGGCGTTGATTCTGTCGCCTATGGAGAGGCGCTGGATCCTGTCGCCTATGGAGAGGCGCTGGATCCTGTCGCCTATGGAGAGGCGCTGGATGATGTCTGCCTATGGAGAGGCGCTGGATGATGTCTGCCTATGGAGAGGCGCTGGATGATGTCTGCCTATGGAGAGGCGCTAGATTCTGTCGCCTATGGAGAGGCGCTGGATTCTGTCGCCTATGGAGAGGCGCTTGTACGATGTCGCCTATAGAGAGGCGCTGGATCCTGTCGCCTATGGAGAGGCGCTGGATCCTGTCGCCAATGGAGAGGCGCTGGATGATGTCTGCCTATGGAGAGGCGCTGGATGATGTCTGCCTATGGAGAGGCGCTGGATGATGTCTGCCTATGGAGAGGCGCTGAATCCTATCGCCTATGGAGAGGCGCTGGATATGTCGCCTATGGAGAGGCGCTGGATGATGTCGCCTATTGAGAGGCGCTGGATCCTGTCGCCTATGGAGAGGCGCTGGATGTTGTCGCCTATGGAGAGGCGTTGTATTCTGTCGCCTATAGAGAGGCGCTGGATCCTGTCGCCTATGAGAGAGGCGCTGGATGATGTCAGCTTATGGAGAGGCGCTTAGATTCTGTCGCCTATGGACAGGCGCTGGATTCTGTCGCCTATGGAGAGGCGCTGTATTCTGTCGCCTATTGAGAGGCGCTGGATCCTGTCGCCTATAGAGAGGCACTGGATCCTGTTGCCTTTGGAGAGGCGCTGGATGATGTCGCCTATGGAGAGGCTTTGGATCTTGTCGCCTTTGGAGAGGCGCTGAATCCTGTCGCCTATGGAGAGGCGCTGGATCCTGTCGCCTATGGAGAGGCGCTGGATGATGTCGTTTATGGAGAGGCGCTGGATGATGTCTGCCTATGGAGAGGCGCTGGATGATGTCTGCCTATGGAGAGGCGCTGAATCCTATCGCCTATGGAGAGGCGCTGGATACTGTCGCTTATGGAGAGGCGCTGGATCCTGTCGCCTATGGAGAGGCGCTGGATTCTGTCGCCTAAGGAGAGGCGCAAGATTCTGACGCCTATGGAGCGGCGCTGGATTCTGATGCCTATGGAGAGGCGCTGGATCCTGTCACCTATGGAGAGGCGCTGGATCCTGTCACCTATGGAGAGGCGCTGATTCTGACGCCTATGGAGAGGCGCTGGATCCTGTCGCGGAGAGGCGCTGGATGCTGTCGCCTATGGAGAGGCGCTGGATGCTGTCGCCTATGGAGAGGCGCTGGATCATGTCGCCTATGGAGGGGCGCTGGATTATGTCGCCTATATGGAGAGGCGCTGGATCCGGTCGCCTATGGGAGAGGCGCTGGATTATGTCGCCTATGGAGTGGCGCTGGATCCTGTCGCCTAAGGAGAGGCATTGGATCCTTTCGCCTAAGGAGAGGCATTGAATCCTGTCGCCTATGGAGAGGCGCTGGATGAAGTCGCCTATGGAAAGGCGCTGGATGAAGTCGCCTATGGAAAGGCGCTGAATCCTGTCGCCTATGGAGAGGCGCTGGATGATGTCGCCTATGGAGAGGCGCTGAATCCTGTCGCCTATGGAGAGGCGCTGGATGATGTCGCCTATGAGAGGCGCTGGATGATGTCGCCTATGGAGAGGCGCTGGATCCTGTCGCCTATGGAGTGGCGCTGGATTCTGTCGCCTATGGAGAGGCGCTGGATCCTGTCGCCTATGGAGAGGCGCTGAATGATGTAAGTAAGTAAGTAAGTAGTTTATTCACCACAAAATAAAGCAAAATGACAATACACAAATTTTACAAACCAAGTGGTGGGCTACCGGTGAAGTCACATAGGACTCATCTCGCCGGTCACCCTAATAATAATAATAATGCTGGCGTAATACACGTTTCAAAAGGTCAACAAAATACTGGTACCAACTAACAAACCAGTTTCATGACAATTGTTAATAATCTATTTTTTCCCACTGGGAAGCAAAAACATACAACTTAAGAGTGCTTTAAAGCCTTTAAACAGGCCACAATTATTGTGACGATCCTATTACTATATCATGAACATCATTCCTTTTGGAAATGTCTGAACTGAAACCTCATAATACAAAACTCATATACGGTACCCTGTAACATCTACAGGCACAAGGAGTTAATCAAGTGCAGTTTTAGCATACGTTTAAAATGTCTAATTGAAGCTATATTTCTAATATGGCTTGGAAGTTCATGCCACCACTTCGCACCACAGTAGCGAGTTGTTCTCAGTCCTTTTGTAGAGAAAAACTTAGGAATGAAGGTATTATTACTGTTCCTTGTATAATGGGAATGAACATCAGCATTAATTTTGAAATAATCATGAAATATAGGTGGAACATCTAATTTATGAACACATTTATGGACAACACATAATACCTGAAATTTACGTAGTTCTGCTATTGGAAGAAGATTATAATTTCTGGTATAGATCAGCAACAGGTGTACTAAGAGGAGCACATTGCAATGTACGTAGGATACGGTTAATACAAATATTTAAGCGATATAAAGCAGACTTGTTTGCAGCGGAATAAATTTCCACCCCATACAACAGGTGAGGGTAAATTAATGCAAAAAATAACTCTTTTAAGATACGACAATTTAACTTGTTTCTTAACCTGTAGAAAATCCCAATGAATTTCTTTATTTTTGTAATAACATAATCAATATGTTCTTTCCAATTTAGTTTTTCATCAATGATTACCCCAAGGTACTTACAGGAACTTTCACATGAAAGTCTAACATTGTCCAATGAAAGACCAATGTCATCAGAGGATGTTTTTCTTTTGAAGTCGAAAAACATATAGGACGTCTTATCTTTGTTAAAAGACATTTTGTTAGCCAAAAACCAATCACACAAGTTATTTAACATGGTGTTGGCGTTTGCGTGCAAGTCTGCTATTTTACATGCATGAAAGAAAATATTTGTATCATCTGCAAATAGTCGTATATCAGTACCTGGGACCGAATTTGGCATATCGTTAACATATAACAGAAACAGCAGAGGACCAAGCACAGATCCCTGTGGGACTCCACAAGGTATTTTATTATACCCAGAGTTAACATCATTAATAGCAGTAAACTGTTTACGTTCTGTGAGATAATCCGTAAACCAAGCAAGTAATGTACCTCTAATTCCATAGTAGTTTAACTTAGTAAGCAAGATTTCATGATTAACAGTATCAAATGCCTTTTGCAAATCACAGAAGATACCAACAACATATTCATTGTTATCAAGAGACATATTAATTGTATCAATTACGTCTATCAATGCCAAACTGGTCGAATAACCTTTTCTGAATCCAAACTGATATTTGTATAACACCGAGTATTTCTTAAGAAAGTTCATTACCCTACTATAAATGA
>JACEVL010000671.1:0-105000 GCA_020284085.1 Aporrectodea caliginosa
TCGGTACCATAATAAACTATGATGGATTCAGCATTCTATTGGATTCCACTCTCTTTTCTTCTGAATGAACCGTAAACACAATCCTTCTAATTTGGTTTGTGATTACTGCACGGCATCTATGCGTTGAGGTACTGTATTTATTTATACATTGAAGTACTCTGTTATTATACTAGATCAGATCTTATGCAACTGAACGATTGATCTGCAATTAATCTATAATATTTTCGTTACAGAGAAGACGGACACTGTCGCTGGTATCTCTTAGTCATATCAACCCACAAGAGAAAGGCTGTTATTATGTGTAATACGAACACAAGATATAGGAATACGACGTACTCGATGGATTCTTGACGCCCATGATGGTCGCTGTTCTATTCATAATCCTCGTGACGAGTGTTGTATTGGGGAAGTAGGCGAGGATTAAATTTGGGGGTGGAAATGTCAGGTCGCCGTTCAGGTTTGGGGAAACGAAGAAGCTGCTGAAGGCTGTTGCGTTTGATTTGATGGAAGGCGAGGTCAAGCCTCGCAATGCTGCGAGAAATAGAGTCATGAGGGTCGGCACTAGAACAAATAAGATAGTCCGGATTTTCTTCTGCTTCTGGAGCAACCAGTTCTTCCAGAGCAGCAACCAGAACTGTCTCCAGTTCCTGTAACGCAATTCGTCATCATCATCACTTAGCACTTGTCACTCGACGACATCAACATAAATCATGGCATCAACACATTACGATATTTACATTAGGTCTACATCATCAGTTTCAGTTAATCAACTGTAGGCCTATCATGTGAGGTGAAATAATGCAACACGATCATCCGATGATGGTAATGCAAGTTTGGTTCTTCTGTTGAAGGATATTATGTTTCTTCTTCCTATTTTTCTTCCTTTTTTCTGCTTCCTAAAGTAAGTAAGTAAGTATATTCTTTATGTAACCAGCTGACAAAGACGCACTCTGGCGCACATACATATTAGGTAAACAGTAAATACAAATTCAGCATTCTAACCAAACAAGTCTTCCTCACTCGGTCATCAACTTGGGGTATTTTAGGTTGTGTGCTCTCGGTCTAAGGGCGTAGACTTATTTGCTTTTTTAGTGGCAGTAACCCATAGAGAACATGCCTCGGGCTTCCCAGGACAGCAAGAAAGAGTCGAGCGTCGGTGTGATGGCATATTTGCTCATGGGCGTATTTAGGGGGTGGTTTTACTGGTTCAAACCCACCGAAATAAGTATCCCCACATTTTGTATATGCTTTTACATGGGAAATACCCAAAAACCTTAGTTTTTGCGACCATCTCCAATGGAAGCCCCCCAAATCTTAAACCCCTCCGAAATGTTTTCTTGGCTACGCCCATGCATTTGCTCATACGTCGGATTGGTATCGGTTCATAAGAGCGACATAACGAAAGTGCGACAAACATCTTTATGTACTCCTTTAAAGACAGTAAATCTATAGACATCGAGTCAAAACATTACATCTAGACTCTGAGTCTAATAAAGTGTCATAAAGTGACTTGCTCACCTTCTCTGGTCAAGATCTTTCGCAAAACTGAGAATCTCACAACATTGACTGGTCAGTTTGCGCAATTGTCAAAAACTGAGCCCATATCTCATTGCCTCATTCGCTCGCTCTCCTATTCACCCCGACATCCGCGTCCCTTTGAGGCTAACATCCGAGTACAGAACCCCGATGTACATCAAAATATAAGTACAATGGCTGGAATTCGCACCTATAATAGTCCTTAGAAGTTGTTCATAACGAACCTCTAAATAAACACAACCCACACATTCTTCAAACAGATTCTCTCTTACATATATAGAACAAACTCAAGATAAACAATTTGAATAGCCAATAATTTCTGGCTACGAATACACGACCCCTCTAGTATATTTTCAAGAAAACAGACTGCGATGTTACAGAATTTGTTACTCTTTTGTTATGTCGCTCTTTTGTTTTGTCGCTCTTTTGTTATGTCGCTCTTTTGTTATGTCGCTCTTTTGTTATGTCGCTCTTTTGTTATGTCGCTCTTTTGTTATGTCGCTCTTTTGTTATGTCGCTCTTTTGTTATGTCGCTCTTTCGTTATGTCGCTCTTTTGTTATGTCGCTCTTTTGTTATGTCGCTCTTTTGTTATGTCGCTCTTTTGTTATGTCGCTCTTTCGTTACGTCGCTCTTTCAAAATGGCAATATTTCTGTCGCTCTTTTAAAACTGCTCTCGATTTGTCGTTCTTTTGTTATGTCGCTCTTTCATTGTGTCGCTCTTTCGATACTAACCAGTCGGATTGTATCTGGGAAGGTATCTCCTGCGGATCCGTTTATTTATTAGCAAATTGGAGCTCGTTCTTACCCTGCTGCCAAGCAAAATTCCACCACACCGGTGCAGAATACAGCAGTCGGGCCACAGCAGTGGCTCGCAAAACTTCGTAAAGCGTTATGTCACATAGGCCGTGGGCTGCTATGATGCACAAATGAGGCGCAAAGATTGTTTGGCCCTATTGCACAATCTAGCTCTATATGCTGCTCAAAACTAAGGGTCTCAGTTAGCATCACTCCTAGGAAATTCTAGTTATTCACTCTTATTGCTCCTGGGATGTTTGCCGGCAAATCAACCGGCTCTCTCGCCCTTCTAATTATTATTTCATATGTCTTCTTATGGTTTAATTTAAGGTTACAGTTGTCCGCCAATGCTGCTAATACAGGGCCGTAGCAAGCTATAATTGCGTCCTGTGCGGCAGTCCTATCGCACCAGAACTTCCACAATAACCAGCTACATTGAGAATGAACTGTTCTATGCGCCCTGGTTGTAAAAGGCCCCTATTGATACTCGTTACGAGGATACCTTCAAGTATACCTTCTGCGGAAATGGAGCGGGGTTAAGCAGCGGTGCTTTTGCAATTCAAGCGGCATCCTATACCCTTGAAAACGTCAAGATGATGCCTCTGATCGAGTTAGTTATAACGGAGAAGGTATTACAGACGCCTACAACACGCTTGAATATACGAAATGTCGGATTTTACACGGTTTAACCACGCATTTTCATTTGCATAGTGATGTTTCATTGAGGATGGGACACAGGACGTGACATGCGTTGTTATATAATGCGACATAGTGCTACGAAATGTTGAATTCCATTTGTATTCAGTGGACATCTCAGCTTTTTGGATACTGCTTTTATGGTATGCGGACTGTACATCAAAGGACGATTCATCAAGGGACTGTTCAGTGTTCATCAAGACTCAAGAGGGTTATTGGATTGGTGAAATAATTCTTGCTTAAATAGACGCTGGATTGATGAAAGGAACTTTTTCTTAAATAGAAGCTGGATTGATAGAAATAATTATTGCTTGTATAGAATTTGGAATGACGAAAATAATTTTGCTTAAATCGATGCTGGATTTATTAAAAGAATTATTGTTTAAATAGAAGTTGGAATGATGAAAAGAATTCTTGCTTAAACAGAAGCTGGGTTGATTAAAAGAATTCTTGCTTAAATAGAAGCTGGATTGGTGAAAATAATTATTGTTTAAATAGAAACTGGAATGAGGATAAAAGTTTTTGTATTGAAGTAAAAGTTGGATTGATGAAAGTAGTTTCCTATGAAACTAGAAGTTGCCGTGATGAAAATAATAATTGCGTCAATAGAAGCTGGATTGATGACTGTTATCATGGACATTGGTACTAAAATGTCATAATACGAAACTTATATGAAACGGTGAAGAATTATGTTATAATGCGTATAAAATAAGAACGCTAAAACGAAAAAAGGTTCTCATGATGAACAGTTCCTTGATGAAAAGGACTTTGATGAACACTGAACAGTCCCCTTGATGAATCGTCCGTGATGAATAGTCCCTTGATGAATGGTCCTTTGATGAACAGTCCTAGAACGCTTTTATCTCTTCATATCCAAAGAGACCGTAGACTTAACGAGAAAGTCACACAAAAACCCACAGAGTTCGCATTCCGCTCAACGTTTCCGGATTGATGGGTCGACTGACTGAGTGACTGATTGATTCTCAATTTGATTTATTGTTCTATTTATTGATTGATATATTGATTAAATGATAATGAGTATGTCTGTTAGACAATGTCTAACTGTGTGTCCAGCGCTCTGCTCTCTTTGTGTCCGTTTGGCTGTCTCTCCATTGGTGACCCGTCAAAAGCGCCCGCGACAAATACGACCCGACAAACACGCCCCTACACATGCGCCACAGAAAATCCCGACAATTTTGTCATAAAATAGCGACAAATAAGCCCCGACATTGGCGCAACATAGCGGTTAGCACAGCATCTTGGCGATGTAACATAATAGGCCTAGTTGTACCACATAACAGTTGTGCCACATAACAGTTGTACCATAAAACAGTTTCGCCTCCTCCAGATGTTGCCACGTCCTTTGAAGAACTTTCGGAACAGTGCCCTCCTCTCTTAGCTCCTGTATACGACTATTCGGGTGACATTTTCACCGGGCGAAAACGACGCAAAAAGCGTGAACCCACTGCTTCCCATGCCACTGTTGAATGTAACCTACATGATCGTATCGGAGAAAACCTTTCTCGGACAAACAACTCATTAGAAGGTTGGCACCGAGCATTTAAGTAAATCATAGACTGCCATCACCCAGCGATCTACAAACTGGTATACAACAGCTATGAGCGGAATAGGACTTTGTGGAGCAAAAGATGGAACATCTCTTGGCTGGGGAGTTAAGACAGGCAGCCACTAATAAATACGTGCAATTAAATCGACGACTGCAGGTTGTAGCAACAACGGCATGAAATTGTCTTTTATACGAAATAGCCAACCACTGTACAGTTATTGGTAAATACTGCCAGACTGGCAACATACTTTTCTTTTATTAATGTTTTCATTAATTATTAAAATTTCGTGCATGCACGGGGGCTCATTTGTCGGGTCGCGCTTGTCGGGGCGAAATTGTCACGGGCGTTTCTGTCGGTGCACCCTCTCTATTTATGATGCACTTGCGCCTAGGGCCTATGTGTACGATGTCGTGGATAATATTATACTCGTTGAACGGTAAAAGAAAAGAATAGTGATAAGACAGTTGAAAGCGCTTCGGTTTGTCTCGAAGATGATTACATACACAGTTGATAGATGAATAGATTGACAATGAACGGGTTCAGCGAGTTGAGGCATACTAAGTGTTAGCCTTAACCTTCGGAGGCCGAAGTGGGGTAGATTTCTACCCCAGCGGTGTTTGGATGTTGATTGCGGAGTAACTGTAGGTAGTCATAACTTGACGTTCCACATGTTTACAAGTTAACACCCCCGACATATTCCCACACCAAAACGATCATCATGTCATGTTGTCTGAGAAAGTTATTTCAGTTCAAAGTGTCATGGGGTAGAAATCTACCCCACTTCGGCCTCGGCGTTACTATTTTTTTCGTTCATAATAAAGATGTATTTATAGAAGATATTATCTCATTGTTATGCTCCAATTAGAAATGAAGTGTTGATTCTACCACGGAATTGAGTTTTAATATTTGCCTAATTCTGAAAATGTCAGTTTCCAAGATGGCGGCCAATATGGCCGCCAAAACAATACATTGTGTATATTTGAACTCATAGATAAGAAGCTACAATGACAAATAAAGTGTCCATTGTAATAGTTTCAAGGTCAAGGAATCGAACCATCGCATTGGCAATAGTGTGGGAATAGTACTATCCAAGATGGCGGCCAATATGGCCGCCGAAACTCAAAATGAGTATATCTACGCACATAGACAAGCTACAATGACAAATGAAGTGTCCGTTGTGATAGATCCAAGGTCAAGGAATCGAACTATCGCATTAGCAATAGTGTGGGAATAGTACTATCAAGATGGCGGCCAATATGGCCGCCAAAACATAAAATGTGTATATCTAAGCTTATTTTTAGGCTAAAATAACAGATAAAGTGTCGAATGTAATATATTCAGGGTCAAGGAATCGAAAGATCGCAGTGACAATAGTGTGGAAATTTTACTTTCCAAGATGGCGGCCAATATGACCGTCAACCTTAAGCTATGGGCTCAGATATAGCCATTTGTGTGCTTTGGTGGCCATATTGGCCGCCATCTTGGAAAGCTATATTCCCACGCTATTGCGACTGCGATATATCGATTCCTTGACCCCGAAAATATTAAATTCGACGCTTCATTTGCCATTGTATCTTATCTATGAGCTGAGATATACATATTTCTGTTTTGACGGCCATATTGGCCGCCATCTTGAAAATTTAATTTTTAACACTATTGCTGCTACGAGAAAGCGATTAATTGAACCCGAAAATATTAATTTCGACGCTTAATATTTTTATTGTTGAAAATCATTAATGTGAGAAATCCATGTTTGTGTGTTTTGGAGGCCATATTGGCCGCCATCTTGGATAGCAACATTCCCGTACTATCATAACGAAAAGAAAACTATTTTGTGACACTAAAAATATGAAATTCGATACTTCATTTGTCATTGCACCTTATCTATGAGCTGAGTTATACATATTTTTGTTTTGGCGGCCATATTGGCCGCCATCTTGAAAAGTATCATTTTCACACTATTGCCACTGCGATAGTTCGATTCTTTGACCCTGAATATATTACATTCGACACTTTATCTGTTATTTTAGCCTAAAAATAAGCTTAGATATACACATTTTATGTTTCGGCGGCCATATTGGCCGCCATCTTGATAGTACTATTCCCACACTATTGCCAGTGCTATATTTCGATTCCTTGACCTTGAAAATATTACAATGGACACTTTATTTTTCATTGTAGCTTATCTATGAGCTTAGATATACAAATTTTTGTGTTTTGGCGGCCATATTGGCCGCCATCTTGAATAGTACTATTCCCACACTATTGCCAATGCGATAGTTCGATTCCCTGACCTTGAAACTATTACAATGGAGACTACTGTATTTGTCATTGTAGCTTATGTATGAGCTTAGATATACACTTTTTTGTGTTTCGGCGGCCATATTGGCCGCCATCTTGAAAAGTACTATTCCCACACTATTCCAAATGCGATAGTTCGATTCCTTGACCTTGGAAATATTCGAATCGATACCTCATTTGTCATAGTAGCTTACCTGTGAGCTGAGATATTACATATTTCTTTGGGGTAGAAAACTACCCCACTTCGGCCTCCGTGTCCTGAATCGGAGCTTCGGCCTCCGAAGGTTAAGAATACTACAGCCGCATAAGCAGTGGCGTAGCCAGTTATTTTTTCATGGGGGGGCAGTGGGGTGGCAGCTTAAAATTATGGGGTGGCTACCGACGCCTACCGTTGGCAATTAAAGCGCGTATCGGCATCGCGAGCCATACGCACGATAATTGAGCAATTGAGCAATTGAACAAAATACTGAAAGTAGTCAGGATTGTCATGACATCATTGACATGACAGCAATCACATCATTGACATGTCTTAACGTGTCTTAACTCAGTAACTTAAGAACGAAGTAAAAGTCACAATCCGAAAAATTTTCGGCGAAAATAGTAGTCGTAAGTGAATTTACAAATATATTTTCTTAATTTGTGTAAGTTGTCTTAAACCGAAGCTACAAATATCAGAATGCGAAAAGAAGTTGTTGTCTAATGATCAAATGTCTAAATAATAATTGGCACTACAAATTTCACAAACCTAGAATAGATGTATTCTACTGTTTTTGTGGTTAGCAGCAAAAACGTCAACAAACGTGGTCATGTTGAGAGCCTTGGCTCTCTCTGATTCAATAGAGAGCATACCCAAGCTACTGAGCCTCGAATCTGTCATGCTGTTTCGAAGATATGTCTTTATTCGTTTCAGTGCAGAAAAACTTCTCTCACAAGCAGAACTGCTAATATAACATAATATAATATATAATAGGCCTATAATATAACAGGTATTGTTACAGCGATCTGAGAAAGACGGTAGAGCTCATGAAATGCATCTTTGTATGGTTCTAAGAACCTAGCCAACTGCAAAAGAGATATTGGAACTTCACTTCCAGCCTGCTTCTTGCGTTCGATAAGTCTTCTGGCTTGATGAAGCTCATGTTGCAGATCATTTAAGTTGCTTTCATACGCTGTTGCAAAAGCAGTAATTGTGTCCGGCTTGAGAAATGATTCGCTCATTGGACTCAGTGACTGTATTCCTGTCATTATTCCACAATTCAATCCTGAAAACCTTCTATCCATTTCAGCAATGATTGAGTCGAGAATTGGATAGTAGACTTGCGTTCTGAAATCTCTCTTTCCACTTATGTCTTCTCTCTGTCCAGTGGTCTCCATGACTACTGTATCAGGGATTGGGGGGGGGCAGCTGGGGTGGCAGCCCTTTCATTTGGGGGGCAGCTGCCCCCCTTGAGAACACTACGACCTCATAAGCCACAAAGTTCAAAGCTAAACATTGTTAACGTGATAAAAAAGCATACGAATTTCCTCCATGATTCTGTGTGGCTTCATTTGGTTCGGCCATTGTAGTAAAATAACTTTCTTAGAGATTATAGAACCTATCGCATAATAATCAGCAGTATCAACGCCGATTTATCAGTAACAAAGTTAAATCCTTTCAGTTTAACTGCAACATATTTTAAACTCTTGCGCGAAATAAGTATTAACGTTTTATCCTGTTTATGACGTCATTATTTTATTCAGAATTATCTGTGCGTAATATGCAGTCGGCAGATGCAATGACGTGCTCAAGACGCTGACTAAAATTTAGTATCTGTTACTGTGGCATCCCAAATCACAGCTCGGCTCATCCTTCATGGAATACGAGTTAGGCCGTCGGGTCTTTTCCGTCCGTTCTGCTAAGGCCCGGTGGCTCCTTCACTGCTGGGAACCGGCGCGATCAAGACCCCCGACAGATCAGATCATTGAGGCTGGCGTTTCTGGCAGCTCTACCTGGTCCCCTGGGGCCCGTGGCGCATTGGATAACATCTGGCAAGGAGACCGAGAGGTACCGAGTTCGAGCCCCTGTTGGGCGGATATGCTTTGTGTTTGCAGGCTGTCTGTTCTGTTAGTAGTTAAGATTTGTGTCTTGTGAATTGCATAATTGTACACTGTAACCGGTTGCGGTGTGTCAACCGGATTGTTGAATAAACGAAAATATATTATTATTAAGAACGCCCGTGGGAGCCGTTGATCCTGGGTCCCGCAGCGGCACTCACAAGGTTTGCAGATGTTACCTCTAACTCCACTGAAACTCTCACGGCTTCGTCGTCTAGACTCATCAGATCACAGGCCGTAATTGGTAGAGCAAAGAGCCAATAGCTCGCGTGTGGGGCTGCCACAGCCTTAAAGCCTTGCTCGATGGTATTCGTCAGTAATTATTAGTGATGATGATTATTATTATTATTATTAGGCCTATTAATATTATTTTTTTTACTTCGCCCGAGACAGAAATAATCCCTCAGGCTCTAAGAAACTATATGAAGAGCGTTTTCGTTCTGGAGTTAACGGTCATCCTCACCGGTCAAAAATTGCGTCAAGGTGCCTCGAAATGCAACAGCATTAAACCGTTGCGTGCAAATTGAGAGACGCATAAACAAGCGTGCTGCTTCCTGCGGGTCTCCCGAAACAATGGTCAAACGCCGAACTAGCTCTGATAAGAACTCCCTGCC
Organism: Aporrectodea caliginosa; assembly: GCA_020284085.1. Taxonomy (NCBI): domain Eukaryota; kingdom Metazoa; phylum Annelida; class Clitellata; order Crassiclitellata; family Lumbricidae; genus Aporrectodea; species Aporrectodea caliginosa. The sequence goes on from JACEVL010000671.1 coordinate 9,606, forward strand.
CTGGGCATTGATGGGACCCAGGGTTTCCATTGCGACTCGAACGAAGTCATAGGTGCTGGGAATTTCTGAGTACTTATTATTATTATTATTATTATTATTATTATTATTATTATTATTATTATTATTATTATTGTTGTTAGGGGTTGACTTCTCTGGAATTCCACACCCTTTACGGCTTGAGTGTCCGAGTCTGTGTCTGGGTGCACTAATGATCTGGTGCCAGAGAAGTCAACCCCTACATTATTATTATTACTACTACTACTACTACTACTACTACTACTACTACTACTACTACTACTACTACTACTACTACTACTACTACTACTACTACTACTACTACTACTACTACTACTACTACTACTACTACTACTACTACTATTATTATTATTATTATTATTATTATTATTATTATTATTATTTTTATTATTATTATTATTATTATTATTATTATCATCAGGAGAGTTTCGAATCTACGCTGTGACAAGAAAGGTTGGGCAATTCCACTCCGCACATGAAAATTATATTCTTATCAACAAGTTTCAACTTTCAGCATCACAGACAATGAAAAATATATTCAACACGAAAACAATTGCGTCATTGAAACGCTAAAGTCCATGAATTAGTTTCAGTAATAGGCCCTACAGATTTAATGGAACTCAGCAAATGTTCATTGACATGATGAAAATGTGTGCATAGTTATTTCACATTACGGAGCTTTTGCAGAAGAAATCTGTGAATGATGTTTTCAAACGGAAGATTGCTCTTCGTGACATCAAAATCCACCCTTGCTTTTGAAAACGGAAGATTACAGTTGATACAACATCTGAGCATCAAATATCTTGCAAGAAAATGTCTTCCGAGAAAATAGTTACATTTAATGGAGTAATGGTATTCAAGAAAGTTCGAGAGTCTAGCCTTGTTAAAGTTTACAATGTAGGCAAACCAGTGTGCAAACGTTGACTTTGTGGTTACCTCAACTTTGCGCATTTCGTCAATCATAGGTGATAAATAATAAAAGAGTGTGTGAAATCCAAGCAAAGATTGTACGTCACCATCGAAAAACGAATCAAGCGGTGGAAATAGCAAAACATTCGCAAATGCAGACGTCTGCTGATGGCAAAGCAGATCATGTTCATGAAGAATTCGTTCACATAAATGCATCACTTCATTGTATTGACGACACTTGTAAAGGTACAAAGCACGATAGCAGTCAATTGTGTTGCACTGGAAGCAAAGGTCTTGGCGAATCTCTCTGTAGAATGATGTCATATTTTCTAGAGCGTATTCCAGTAGAACATCAATTATTCTTTCCGTAACCGTAATAGGATTCGCACTTGTAGCGCCGAATTCTCTGAGTGAATCAGTTCTACGATAAGCGACCTCTTTTGTAGAGTTGAATTGAGTACGTGACTTCATCGAAACAATAGATTTATGCTTTATGAAAGCCTTCCAAAATTCGTCCATAGGAAATGACGAATCAGGCAAATCACAGTAAATATCGAATTGTTTTGATATTCTTTCGGCAGATAATACAGCTAGATACTGAGCACACACCTCTGGTGAAAGACGCAGATCAAGATAAAGCCGCCTGCCAATGTAATGCAGATTATTGTCAGTAATCTTCTTGTGAAGTACACACAATCCAACGATTCTTGCGACATCGTCAATGAACAAAAGACAACCTGCATTCAATGTTTCCTTATCCATTTGAGTTGTCTTATATACAAAAACTTCCGAGCAGAAGCGCATTGCTGTCTGGTATTCTGATGTGGCAAAATGGAGTGCAGCCAGATAGGCCAAAGCTGCGGGAGCAATGCAGTTGCATTGGCTGCAGCCGTGATCTAGAGATTTTCTAAGAAACTCCTTTGACATGAGAGACAAAAGTTGAAATTCTGAACGGCTATTTGATCCAGTTAAATTTTCCATGATATCCTGAGCACGTAAGAATTGAAACCTAGTACAGTGTGCAGTGTACGCTTTCGGAAGGTTATGATACTTAGACCGTATAATTTTATGTTGTATTGAAGTTGCTTTGATGAATTCAACAATGAGACTGTTATCCCATGAAATCTCTCCCAAACCTATCCCATATGCAAAATTTAAAATATGCAATAGATTGTCATAATGCCTGAAACACAGAATGTTTTGCGTTGTTGTCAGTGATTTTTCAGAATGAAGATTTGTTGCGCAATACCTTAATTTCAAAACGCTGCGCATTCCTACACTGCACGATCCTTCAATTTTACCATAAAAATTGTTATGAGAAAATAAGAATCTTTTTGTAAACAGCAAATCCAGATCCTTTGCGACACATGCTTTCCGAAGTCCAAGGAAACGCAGCACAGAGCACAAAAAATACGGCATTTTGGAATCAGCTGAGCAATTGAATTGAAAATGCAGTAGGTAATTTTTCAAGAACCAAAAGCAAAGAATGTTAGAATTGCTGAACTGCTGCAATCGTCTTTGAGTCTCGTCAAGTAATGTGGAGCTCGAAGATTCATGAAATAAATTTGCTTCGGGAATAAAATAGTTCGGAAAGTTTCTTCTTTGGAGCCATTCAGAAAGCGTTTGTAGCAAGTCAGAGCAGATCGCAATAACAGAAGAGGAATTCCACCATTCCGGCGACATCTCTTCACACATCCACAACAACAGAGTCTTTAAATGATACGTACAGAGAACCTCATCCTCCTTTGGACGATCCTTTTGCATCAATTCTCTCTTAGCGAAAAATCTCAGCAAATGATAGACAATTTGCTGAATTTGAGTCCAACTCTGAAGTAAAATCACTTCTGCCACTGAAAATGAAAGTCTCCACTGTAGTTTATCGTCTCTGCAAGAACGATGCTGAACGTGTACAACATGACAACCATTTTCAACAACATCATGGTTTGTATCAATCGTCGGCCATCCGTAATTTCTTGGTCGTAAAGGCCAACCTTGGGCTTCTCTGGGCCACTGAGGGCACCACACGCTTTGGACGAGATCAGTTCCGATACAAGCATCACGGTGTGGTTGAAAGTTAATTGCTGGACCACTAACACTCTTTGGCAAGCGGCATGTAATGCGTGAACAAAGGAAATGCTCACTTGCAAAACTGCCCACATTTAGCGTCTTGTAGGTGTTTTGAAGAGCTGCATGCTTAAATATGTACTTTTTATATTTCCAATTGTAGTTCATTTTGCCCAAAACTCGTATTCGAACAAAACCTGGATACATGTCGCATGAGTCTATCTTGTAGCACTCGATCGTATCAGCAAGCCCGCTCTTATCACTTGGCAATTCTGGAAATTCGCCACTAAAGGCCAGCTCATCAATTCTGGCTATTAAAAAATCATTGTCCGTGATGCTTGTTACCAGTGGTCGGATATAGAACTCAGCACCACTGCCACATAAGATTGAATACTGTTTTTGTACAAAGCATCGGGATGGGATTAAGTCATGCATTTCTTCGGAAACAACAGGAAACGACTTTGGAAGCAATTGGCATGTGCAAGCGATGCTCAATGATACAAGTTTTTCAATCAATTTATCCGTGTAGTCCGTCATCATCTTAAATGAGAAACATGCATCAGCGAAACAACTGTCTGTTGGCGATCTGAAACTTTTCACCTGAACCTTGCGAATCACAATTACAAACCAAGGTAATTGAAACTTAACGAATCGTGTGTGAGACCGTAAGATTCACCCGCGTTGTCACTGGAATAATCCGTAGAGATTTTAATTCATGGTTTCAACTTCGCAACTGCCTTTTCAGTTGACACAATTCACAAGTCTGGGCAGAGAAAACTGGTGGGTGGAACAGACGGTAGGCCTAAATTCGGTAACCATCTTTGTAATGACAGAGCGTCGTTAAACAAAACTTCCTCATGGGTATAACACGGTAAATCCACAGGGGCCTCTTTCGATGGCTTGCTTTCCCTTCGAACGAGACGAACGATCTATTTACAAAGATGATGTTCATAGCTATAGATATAAGCAGACCACAACTCAACAACACTAAGACGCAGCTAAGTATAATATGCTCCACTCCACTCCACTCCAAAGATTGGAAATTGTGATTAAATTCTGATGCATGTGCAAGCCGATAACCTCCTAACATAAAATCTTGAATCTTTCTTTATTGTGCAATTATATCCTAGTGGATATTTCAGATGTAGGCCTACTTAACCGATGTGAGGGCATAATGCATAGTCTACAATATCCACAGGAATAGCTGCAGACAGGTACAATACTTCATCTCAGCCGGGCTGCGTGCCGCCTGACGCTAGCAAACCGAAAATATTTACATAAGACGCGTAATAATAATAACCTACACAAGAAACTCACCGTAATGTTAAAGGTTATAAAGATAATATTATCGAATATTACATTAAGATATGGTTAAATAAATTAGGAAAAAATGGAAATCACTATCATAATCTATACCACCTATAAATGGCTTTTGCTCCTAATTTACAAAACTTGTTTCCCGACACTGAGTGCGGAAGATACTTATGACTGTGCCATAAGGAGACGCCTGGTTAAACCCGTTGGGATAATTATTACTAATTTAACCAAGAAGACTTTCCAGGAAGCAATTTTGGAAATTTCAAAAGTGCTAAAGAAAGCAGGAAGTCATAATATCCTTTACCTTCGCCATGCACCATCTCGATTTCAGGCCCAAAACAAACTCGCGTAAGGATCGACATGAAACGGAATTTGAAACATCATAAGAGACTACTCGAAGTCTAACTTGGTAAACATAGGCCGCAGTCCAATTGTCATTATTACTGTCTAAGAAATATTTACTTGGCGAAGACGGTTATGCATAAAGACAAAGAGCGCCTTGTACGATACCAGTAGACGAAAATATGTAATGATAATGCTCTGTTTAAGGATATATACGGTAGTATAATTGTAGGGCTTTAGACACACATCAGTCAACATGCTTCAACATTGTAAATGTAAATGTAAATCTTCAATATTTCTCAGCGCCCCACAAAAGCCGCGTCAGGAAGACCAGCTTATGCACCGGCGCTATATCAAATCCAGTTCTCAGTAACCGAGGGATCAGAATCCTGTGAGGTCAAGGCGAGGAGACAGCGTTGTGCAATGGTAGCAATCGGTGATGATGCTGGTCGTTTGGTGGCGCAGGTTTTGAATTAGGATAGAATAGATTGAAGAGTTCGGTTTTCAGTCGTGAGTGGAAATTAGCAGAGGAGAGTGCAATACAATGATTATGAGCGAGTAGAACCTGGTGGTTGGACATGGGCGTCCGCAGGGGGGCGCAAGGGGGCGCATGTGCGCCCCCCTGGATTTTGCACATATTTGCAGAGAAATTTTGATTATTTTGGTTATTACAACACAATTTTCAACTTGATTTTCGAAAAAACACTAAATTCTTTAGGTAATTATTTAAAATTAACACATGAAGCATAAGATTATTTAGTAAGGACTGTAAGGTAAGTTATACAGTGTACCGACCGTTAAAATACGGCACGCTCTACAAGTTCCCGCTATATCTTTGTTTATGCGTATTTTTGAAATTTTAGCGTATATAGTTCTCTCTTGGTAATATGAAAATTCACATTGTCAAACCAGAGACGGCGAAGTGCTTTCACTCAGTCGTGTCGACTAATTGGTATCGTATTCCCTTTACCAGCGGCTCTTCTATAGCTGTTGTTTTTTGGCGATCGTTAAAGAGATAACAGGTCCGGCCCGGTGAACCGCGTAGTCAGGACGTCATATATATATACAAATATATATACAAATATATATTTAAACATATATAATTGACACTGGCTGGAGCGACAGTCTCTGACTAAGTAATCAGCTTCTTCCCTTAGATACCAGCTAATACACGTTCTGACAGACTTTTTAAACATACCCCGCTGGCTTCGGAACCAGTCCCAAGCCTGGATGAAGGAGACATTACGAATCTATTGATCTTTGTTGTCGCACGGGTCGTTAAACCTGGGACAATAATAGTCCCAGACAGTGCTTTTTTCTAGAAAAAAATGTTCCGGAACTCAACAAATTCAGAACAATCATAGGGGTATATTTTATGCTAATATTTCTGTTTCATTATATCAGTATCAATAAACACTGAAAGCACTTACATTAAATTAAAGTACCTAAATAATTTTATATAATTTTTTATTAAAAATTTTAATTAACTAAATAATTTCTTAATGGCTGAACAAGGTACCGGAACGCCGTTCCGGACAGTTCAGGCTGAAAAAAACACTGCATGGTTCCAGGTTACACTTGAACCTCTACTACTACGCTTTGCGAGTCACTCGGGCAGTATTAGAGGAACGTAGAAGACGAACACTTCTGAGTAGGACAATTTTGTAGGAACTGTGAAGGTCGACTGCTTTGAGGGTAGCAAAACTTGGTAGGAATGGAACAGAAATTTCAGGCAACATAGATACATGTAGAGTGATAAATGAGTTTGGACAAGAACCCAAACGATTGCAGTTGTTATTTCAAGAATAAGGTAAGGTTTCAGTCATATAAAATTTTATTAGTCTATCATACTAGCTTTTGAAAATGAATGTTCATGAATATTTTTAGCATGTTGGGATCCGCGCCAGAGGATCGAGAGGTATAGCCAGCGCCGAGGGAGCGAGTGTTGAAGGTGGAGTGATCGGTTGCTTTCGACACACCCTATACCTAGCCTATTTAGTCCCTGCGACAACTATTTGAAAGTTTGCGTCCCCCTGGAAAAATTCCTGCGGACGCCCATGTGGTTGGATGATGAATAGCTGGTAATGTAAGAGGGTTGAGAGGTTTGAAGGACGTTGCAGGTAAGGGATGCATTTTTGTACATGGATGCCCTGAGGGACTTTTGCCAATGAAGTGATTCCAGAACAGGGGTTATAATAATAATAAGACGAAGATATATAGCGCCGTATCTCAGCCAAGGCAAAAGGAAAGGGCGCTGTACATGAGTTCCAAGTTAATGGCAGTCATATGATTGTTTAAAAAGATAAGTCTTGAGCTGGGCTTTAACTGTCTCCAGAGATGGCGCGTTCTTCACCTGGTCGGGAAGACTTCCATGCAGTTGGACCGGAAACAGAGAAGGAACAGTCACCATGCGGTGGTGTTTGGGAGTTTCGGTGACTGCGCGGGCGAGGGCGTTCTGGACTGGTTGCAGGCGCTTGATTTGAGCAGAGTCGATGTTGCAGAAAAGGGAATTAAAGCAGTCCAGTTTAGAATGAACAGTTAAGGCGGCTATTGTACAGGCGGTCTTTTAATCAGCAGTCGAGGAAATTCATGAATGTGATTAATGGCAGGTGCGAGATAGCTGGGAGATGTGGTCGGAAAAGGTATGTTTTTTTTATTGAAGATTATTTCAAGATTGCGGACAGGAGAAGAGTAAGGAACGGAAGAAGTGAGATCTGTTGGAGGAAAGTCATTTTTGCAATAATTATTCGTGGGGACCAATAATGAGGAACTCTGTTTTTGAAGGGCTTAAGCCATGGGCGGAGTTTATCAGGGGCTAGGGGGGGCTAAGCCCCCCCATGAGCCCACAGACTTGACTGTGCTTCATTAAGGTATAGTGATAAATCTCATGGCATTGCCATCCATCTCTACCAGTTCCTGCCAGCACGTGTGACTCTGGTCCAAGTGCACAAGACATAGTAGCCGCAAGAAGTCAGAAGACAGTTAAAACTGCGTCATCTCTTCGAGACTTCTTCGTTGCTTCTACATTTGGACAACGTGAATGCATTGATGATTCAGCACGTGCCACAACGAACGTATATTTTAAGCTGTAAAATCCTTCTCACCACAAAATTAGTACAGAGTATGGTCAAAATACATTTGGCGGCTGGGGCTTCGCCCCAGACCCGCCTACAGGGGCTCAAATTGCCTCCAAACCATAGGCGCAACCACCTTATGGGACCCGTAGGACGCGTCCCCCCAAACTTTCGAACAGCTTGGGACCGTCCCCCAACTTTTGAAAACTGTGAGGCAAACAAGAGCTCAAAAGGCACTCCATTTGGCATCATATGCTCAAAATTTCGTCGGCGTCAATCCCGGAGCCCCAGACCCCGATGGGGGAATTTACGACGCTCCCCCATGCCCCTATTTTCACTAGGAGCTTCTTGCCTTCCGAGATCTCTTCCCTCTGTACCATTAATGCCAGTGGGGCCTATAGTACAAGGCTCTGGCCTTGGACCTGCTGATTTTGTCATAGCCATTTCTAGCCTTAAACCTAAATAGAGTGAAAAACGTCTCACTAAATATGCCGACAATAGCTAGGCCTACTTGCTGGTCCCTGCTTCCTGCATTGACATCACTCTTTCTGAACTGGACCATATCTCTAAGTGGGCATCCATTGGGAATCTTAAATTAAACCTTGCTAAGACCAGAGAAATGGTTGTCAAACGACCGAGGTCCAAACCTATTGCCCTCCCTCCTCTCATCCCTGGCATCGATCGGGTCCAGGAGATGGTTATTTTGGGTGTCACCATCTCTGATGGGATTGGCTTTGGGGCACACATGGACAAAATGTGCTGCAAGCCCGAAAATGCATGTTCGGGTATACGTATTTTGGTCGCCCACAGTCAACGTCTCTTTGACGTTGTTAGGGCTATAGTATATATACCCTCGCACGGCTACTTTATACCTGCTCTATTTGGCGGGGATTTGCCACTGTACAGTAGGGGAACGTAAACGCCTTAACGGTATTCTGAGAAAATTGACCCGTTAAAGCTTCCTCCCTGCCGATTATCATAGTTTTGACGAACAAGTAGCCTACTGTTCTAGAGCTTATTCTACTCTTTTCCGTTCAATTCTCTTAAACGTTTGTCACGTCCAGTTTATTCATATAATAAAGTCACATTTTCACAGATCTAGATGCTTTAGGTACTTTATATCGAAATCATCGGTGAAAAATTTGAGGTAAATTGAAGCCCAAAATGTACTCCATTTGGCATCATATGCTCAAAATTGCGTCGGCTTCTGGGGCTCCGCCCCAGACCCCGATGGGGGAGCTTACGACGCTCCCCATACCCCCTTGTCGTTAGGGGCTTCTTGCCTTCGGCAATCGCGGCTTTGCGCCTTCGGCGCTCGCAATTCCACCCCCCCCCACTCAGACATTCTAGTAGGTCCCCCAACTTCTGGACCGTGGTTGCGCCCCTGCTCCAAACCCCTCCGTTTAAAGAGGGGCGCTTTGCGGCAGGGAAGAGAGAAAAACCAGGGTATGCTTTAGCCCCCCCATGAACTAAAACCAAACTCCGCCCATGGCTTAAGCATTGCAGGTAGGCGATCATCCAGGTTGATATCTGGGTTATGGTGTTACGTAGATGATTAACAGAGAATGATAATGAGTTTGCTGAGTGTGGTGATGTAAAGAATGAACAGCAGAGGACAGAGAACAGGGATGACTTTTTGGTCCCTTTTGCCCGCACTGCTACTAAGCAGCGCCGAGCATTCTCTATCGTTGGTCCAACAACGTGAAATGACTTACCACTCTTCCTTCGCTTATACCCTCGTACTCATTGTACTTCCTTCTATACACAACTGAAGACTTTTCTCTATGATCAGGCCTGGCTCGAGAGCGCCTCTGAGTAGAACCCTTGAAGAGGCGCTATCTAAATTGATTGATTGATTGATTGATTGAGTACCTTAAGGCACACTGCAGGCGTGGGTGTGCGAATTAGTTGAGTGATCAGAGGCAATTAGCGTGGCATTAACAGTCTTCACTTTGTCTTGTGTCTTTACAAACGATGTAGTGCCATTAGTGTTATAAATAGTGTGTGCCTCTGAAATTAGTATAGAAAACAGAAATACGTTGTTCATCAAGATGTCCGACAAGAGGCATGAACGGTCAATATCTGAACGATTTGTTCCTATAAAACCAGTGCCGCAATAAGACAAAAGGCACTACGTACCGGTACTCCGTTAATACTGTGCATTATTATTCACTTAAGTGCAATATACGCTAATTAAAAGACTTTTCTCTGGCATTCACCAATCTCATGCAAAACAAATCAGCGTATTATGACGTTGAGTATTCTGCCTTCCATGATGGTGCTTGGACGGTGAAGGTATCGTGTGCTGCGGATATCATGGTCGCCAGTCGTTGTTCCTCGTTCTCAAAGCAACCAAGTACAGGGACCATGAACTAGGTGCCAACTGTTAACACCTTATGGAAATCCGTTTGGCATGTGACCCGTATAAAGCTTCTTGATACCTGAACGCTGCTTGGTTACCGATGCACTTTCAGTTCTAAATTAATGACTTTAACATCAATAACGAAGGAGTAGATAGCGCTTTACAAAGCATTTAGAAAGCTCTGTATCAGATGTCCTGCTAACTTCGAAACTTATTGTTATTTTACAGTCATGCCCTTAGTCAAAATTATCGTGGTCTGAAACTCCGATTATGTGAAGTGCCAATAAAAACCAAGCGCATGGTACTAGCTAATTCACCAGCGCTGTCAGAAGAGTTGTGCAGATATTCTAACTGTAGAACAACTCCAGATGACAGAAGACCAGAAAGAGAAGGAGACAGAGGAGCCCGTAAGGCGGGTGTTGTTTGTGACGAAGGAGAAGTGGATGGATCACTGAACATTGTGAAAAAAAGTACACAAGGCAACAAAGATTTTTTTGCTACTGAAAACTTTAGAAATGTTCTGAGCTAAATTTTGGAAGCTGATTTCAAATATGAAATCGAAATTTGGCTACCACGTCAGGTTTTTTAGGTACGAATGAGTGAGGTTCTACACAATTGCGAACTCTCAACTCATACGGTACTATCACTAATATTTTGAATTCAGGTCAGGTCAAGCAACGTTTTGGTTGGTTGCTATATTGGTCAATATATCTAAGCGATATGCCAGTTCCATGTGCATTCCAGATAAGTCATTGGCAATAAGTACAATAAACAATTATTATTGATGGTCAGAATTGTAAGCAATGTGATTCAGTGAGGCCCGTAATAGCAAATTGGATTACTTTAACCAATTTACTTTATCATGATCATCACACCATTTGTATTAATAAACCACATCTAAGTCAAAAACAAAATAAAAAAACAAACAAAACAAGGCCACACCAAACAAATCAGTCAAATAAATTATAGCCAAAGTTTGTATACAGTATACAAGTAAAAACGTAGGCCACCTTTTCATTGCATCAAACATATTCTATGCTATGAATTTAGTCCATAATTCGCATATTATTTCAATAACCATCACATCAACATTTCTGATCTGAGATTGAGTAGGAGTCATATTCATCAAGCTATTTATAGTAGCAGTCCACTTAAAACCCACTCAAACAATCGTAACATGGTCAAAGGCAAAAGACAGTTTACTGTAGGCCACCATTTCCAATTGCTGGACAGGAGCCTATAATAAACAAGCTGTTTATAGTATTAGACCACACCAAAACCAAATCATCCCAGTCAGCTGTAAATATAGCCAAAGTTAGAAGATAATAAGCCACCAAATTAATATATGTTGTTTATTCTGTGCTTCTATTTCAGTTCATGATGACCGAGTCATTTCAGTGATCATCTCATAAAAATTTAATTACTGAGCTGGATGAAATTTGTCAGCCTTGTTTCATAGGTTCATCTCAGGTCGGTTCACGTAGGACTTCTTTCTCTAATAAAGCTATCGTTTATGAGCAATATCTTAACGATCAGATGACTGGGCAATTAAAGTAATAATTTAGTTATCAGGGAATAATTGATGGTGATTTTATGTTGGAGCATTATATTCAAGCAATGTTAAAACAATCATAGTTATCAGACCAGAAAATAACTGGTGGGTGTCTTAAGTCTCCTGTCATATACAAAACCATTGTAATCAATCGAAGTAGTCTGTACCTGGATCAATCTAGCCATTGAGCAGCCAAGACCAAGCATTGTTCATGGTTCAAGAAGAAAGTTAGTTATTCAGAGTTTGATGACACGATGATACAAAGAGTCTCGACGCAAGCTTATACAATGAATCTGGCAGCGCGAAGTCGATACGGAAATGATACGTTGACTGATTGATTGATTGATTGATAGATATACATGTAGGCCAATTATTGATTCATTGGTAGTGAGTATGTCTATCTGCCTCTATGTTACTGTCTATATATCTCTCTGCTCTGTTTCTTCTAGCTTTTTCTACCTTTCTGTCTATAGATAACAATCAAGCTGTCGGTGTAACGGGGTCTACGTGTCTGTTTTTCTGCTTGTCTGTGCGCCTATCACTCTATCAATGATGCATTGATGCAAGTTATGTATAATGTCATGGATAATCGTTAGGCGATGAAAGGCAAGAATGGAGAAAAGACAGCTGAAGCCTTTTGCTTCGTCATCGTCACCCGCTATCCTCCTACTCATTCCAGGCGAACATTAAAATTAATGCAAAGCTAAAGAGGAAACTTAGAATGGACAATGATGTGGTAGCTGAGCGAGTCGAAGCATACAAAGAGTAAAATCATAAGAATAGGCCCTAGTTTAACCTCACAAAGTTAAAACTGTAACTATGTTAACGTGATAAAAAGCTTACGAATTTCCTCCATGTTTCTGCATAGTTTCACTTGGTTCTGCCATTGCGGTAAAATTACTGTCGGAGAAAATCCAGAATCTAGGGTTTACAGGGCCGCTCGCATAACATATAGTGTAACTTCGCAAGAGAACGTTGAAATCATATCACAACCGCCTGAAAGTATTGCTCTACAAATTTTGGCGAAATAAACGTGAAAGGAAACTTTAATTAATCAGCATTGTTAAAGGCTAATAAATCAGCAGCGAAGTTGAATTCTTTCAAATCAGCTGCGTATGTGAACATAATATTAATGTTTATGTGTTGTTTATGACGTCATTGCCTTATTTAGATGTGTTGATATTGTGCAGTCGGCAGATACAATTACCCGTTTAAGCAGATGACGTCAATAATAGCTACAATTTGATGTAAGAACTTCAATAGCGCCACTGTCTTTATGTTCAAAGCATCAGAAGATAGTGTGGCGTTATGCCAAAGACGCTTGGCTGCGTCCCCTCTCCCTCCGCCGCATACGCTTGGTTGCGTCCCCTCTTCCTCCGCCGCAGACGCTTGGTTGCGTCCCTCTCCCTCCGCCGCCAGACGCTTGGTTGCGTCCCCTCTCCCTCCGCCGCCAGACGCTTGGTTGCGTCCTCTCTTCCTCCGCCGCAAGCGATTGGCTGCGTCCCCTCTCCCCACGCCTTCTCCTCTCGCAACACTATAAATAGGGACGCCTGTTGCGTGTAGTGTGCTAAGTTTCTGGTGAAAAGGTTTCTTCTTCGTTAGTGCTTCGACTGTGGTTCTTCAGTCTTAAGTTTTAGATTCAGTGTTCAGTTGTTAACGAGGTGTTGATATTGACAATACAATTTGCTGTGTCGATTCGAGTTGCTGTCGTCTTTCCACGTCAACTTGGTGTTCGGTATCGTCGGTGGCACGTTTAAGTCCTTTGCCCGAAGGGAAAGGCCGAGCTCAGCAGACGAGCAAAGAAGAGGGAGGATTCCAAAGACGCTATCCTGGTGACCATTAAAGAGAGAACGGAATCCGACCAGACAGCACTGGGAAAGAAGAGTGATAGCCCGTTGGACGCTGCTACGAATTCCCTCCTCCCGCTTCCCCGGTGGGTCGTCACAATAGTCGCTACTAATTGAAATCGTTGTGCAAGCCAACGAAGCCAGGGTGAATCCAGTCGAAAGCCAAAACAGGGAGTCCGAGAAGACACGGATAAAGCCTACGATGGAAATTAGGGTTAAAGGAAATGATGTTATAAGGGTTAAATCATAACTGGAATTCTTTCGTGTGTTTTCATTGTGTCTCCGTCAAACGATAAAACCTCACAGTTTGCTCTTAGCAGTGCTATGGTGCTCCGTCTTGAGCTTATACGACCAAACGATGGATATCTCATTTGAAGTCTAATTGTGTCTTTTACGTCGCATACAATACATTATTTTCGTTTAATATATTTAAAATTCGTTGTCTCTATATGGAACTTTTCGAGCAGAAAATCTTGACCCTAGCGACAGCCTTGAGGAAGACGTTTGATGATTTCCAACTGTCGTGCTAAACAGAATCCAGAATTCTGCAGGAGACATTACTAACGCACGAGGCAAAGCTGAAACACATAGGCAACCACTGTCCTCGAGATGATCGAAAGAAGGAAACTCCCGATGTTTCGAAGACAGGATTGCAACTCACGGGCTTTCTGAACCTTGATGTAAGAGCTCAGGAGAAACTGCAGGAAGAGACCGGTCGAACGGTTCATAAATACATAGATTGTATTGTATTGTATTGTATTGTATTTGAACACTTGTTATAGCGCCCCTACCAAATTTCCCATTCAGAGGCGCTCCCGACTACTGCGCGGACGCTGAGTCGGAGTTTCACGCCGAAGTGCATGAGCAATTGCGAGTGAAGGACTTGCCCAGGGTCCCTACGCGGCAGCTTTGAGGTGGATTCGAACCCGCAACCCTCCGGCTGCAAGGCACCGAACATACCCCTACACCACCGCGCCCCAGTTGTATTGTATTGTACTCCACGTTTATAATGCGACCGAGCTACCCGCAGTAAAGGTCCGAGAAATTAATCTCTGATAAACCGACCGACCGGGAAGCGAACCCGGGCCGCCGACGTGGAGAGCAGGCTACCAACCCACTCGGCCACTCAGGACCTCTGGATTTGGAGGAAGCAAAAACAGACGGTAACCAGCTGAACTTCAGTCTACGCACAGTGTGGCAGGCAAGAGGCGAACCCAAGACCCGGACGGTTCACAGAGTCTCTTAACGGCAACGCTATGAGACAGAAGCAAGCCATTTATGATGACGGAGATGATATTAAATGTTGCTGCTGCTCTTAGCTTTGAATTGCATGAAGTATATTATCATTCAATCGACTACGTTAACAGAACTTACACGCTAAGTAATAAAATGTCTGACGTCAAATTTTTAATCATAAATGTTACTAGACGCCCTCTAAATTCATACACACCGCGCCACATTTTGGGAGCTTACGACGCTCCTCTAGATCGCCCTAGTAGGGAGTCGATGAGCTAAGATGTACTCACATCAAAGTTGTGCGTCCATACTTTCATACTTATTCACGCATTTCTAGCGTTGTAATATTCTTCTGAAGTTGCATTAGGACAAAGAATTAAACGATTGTTGACTGAACACAAATTGAATAATCTTGCACCAGCTGTGTTTCCAGTCTTTATTTCTTGTTTTCATAAACAAAATCTTTTGTTTTATTGCAAATGCTTTTGTTTTGAATGATCAAAGATTAAAATATTGAGTTCTTATTTTTCGCATTGCCAACTTTCCGTTCATGTTCACATGTATTACTGATAACGTACTTGACGTCTTCATAAACATTTTAAGCTGATTTATTCATCTTCTATGGGAATACAAACCGACTCATATAATGCACATACACACACACATACACACACATACATTCATGCATACATAGACTAATACATAAATTACATGCCTACATACATATATGCGTATATACCTACTTAGTGCATACGTAGGCCTACATGCATATACAATACATGCATGAAAACTTTTTCATTCATACACAACATGCATACATGCATATTCATACACATACTTATACGCATATATCGGCAGTTTTGACTTCCGAAACGTATACATACTTGAATAGAGAGCATGTATGAACAGGGACAGACTAAGTTTGAGACAGCCACTTGCACACGAGGCACCTTATATGTATGTATATGACCATTTATATAGCGCCTTACAAGAACCTCACAAAGGCGCTAGACGTTGCGACCTAACAGATTTAAATAGATGCGACTTGAGAAGTTTCTCAAACGTATCCATAGCTGCATGCGGTGTAGTGTTATGAATTGTTAATGGACGACTACTCCATTATGATGGTCCAATGCGTGAGAAGCCACGGAGCGCCCGGTTCGATGTACTGGAGCGCGAGACCATCATGAGAACGTAAGGATCGATGACTTGGCTGGCTGGAGACCGGAACATATATTTCCCTGATGTACTCTGGGGTCGATGTTCGTCCCATGAGTATGATCTTGAATGTAACCCTGTCCTCATGGATCAAAATATACGAGAATTTTGGCAGTTTATCTAGACTTGGGCGGTGAAGTTGAGGAAGGTCTGAAACTCTCGTTCCTGGAACCTTGGTCGACTCGCAAGGACAGCGATGAGTAGTCCAGACGCGTCAACATAAAGGAGTGGACAAGAGTCATAGTGGCGGCAAATGATAAATATCCCCAGTATGACTCAAATCTGACGTAATTGATAGAAGCAAAACCTGCAGAGGGAATAGACATGTTCCTCCATGAAGCGCTCCCAGGTCCCGGACAACGTGTTGTATCTTCCAGTTATGGAATGCCGCGTCAATTGCTTATATGTCAGTCCTTGAACGTTGGTGCTATGAATACAACAGCGGCTAATTTTCTGGGGCTTAGTAGCTATGTTGCACGTGGGTGATCGTATCTTGCAAATTCAGTATATGAAATCTTATTGAACAATCTATTAACGGCTTATTTACAAAGAACGGTTGTTTAACATAACATAACGTTTCTCTTGACAGAGTCCTTAATCCGTCGAGCCCAAGGACTTTGCGAAGTCAGCTTTTGTGAGAGGTCCTCAATTGCTAGGTCCTCTGATCCTGACCGCTGTATCCCTTTCTCGCGAACAAGATCTCTCTCCAATCTTCCCTCCGAATTCTCCTCTCACAGAGTTCCTTTCCCCGCTTTTCCTTCTCTTTTTTACTACCGCCGCGCAGCCTGTCAAATTTCCTTCAAGCCCCAACCGCGCGGTCCTATTCGTTCCGTGCCCAGCTCTGTGCCTTCTCTCCATTCGACCCTATGACAGACGTGGCTTCTCGCTCTGCAGGCTTCGCTCGCTGCGTCAGTCTGTATCTCCATCAAGTCTTATGCTTCTTTGTCTAGAGTGCATGAGTGTTCGCACACTACAAATAAACATTTATTAATAATATTACTATCGTCGTGCCAGTTTTTGCGCTACGCCCACTAATGAAAAAACGATTCCACTCAAGACCCGCCCGACAAGTCCAAACGAGGTGCGTGGTCTGGTTTGCACGATGCTGCAGAGATACAGTGTAAAACCCCGCGCTCACAACCAGGAGTGCGAGCAGCGTGATGTGTCCAGAGCCGATATCATCGCAAACGCCACAGGTGAACCTCAGGAGAACGGTTTCTGTCGAATGGCCTTTCCCAAAGCCGGATCATATCTTCGGGATGAGGTTGCTCGATTCCGAATATTCTCCAACTGCCTTACCACTGGCTTCTCGATAACCTTAAAAAGAAACGTCAGGTTAGAGATAGGGCGGTAGTGCTTGATCCTGTCCGGATCCATTCCAGGATTTTTTTAAATTTCTGGCCGTATGATATATATTCGTTTAATATTGATTCACTAGGTTGACACACCGCAACCCATTACAGAAAGTGGTATTGCCAGATATAAAGAAGAATATAAATAATTAATAGTTTTTAAATATCTGTTCCAGCAAAGGGCGACTTGGTCAACGAGGCAACATCAAACTCCTATATAAAATCCTAGGGATATAATTCCTGTCATCATTAAACGGTAGGACAAAGTCATGTGGTCTGGGTCGAAGGTTATGGAGGCGGAAAACAGTTGGAGGGAAGATCGAAAGGAGCACATGATTCCTGCATCGGACAACCGATCGTAGAAGTCCGTCTTCGGCGTCGTCCACCATCGCCGCAGCCCCTCGTGAGTCCAGCGGAAGATAGCCAGATCTTCGCATCCGGGCTAGGAATCTCTCCACGCGGGCCCGATCGTCGGCAGTAGCGAATCCCCACCACGCCGGAGCCGCATAAAGAAGTTTTGCAACAGTTGTCGCACCAGCGACAGTGTGGAGGGCCCGAGTGGGTAGACCGTGGGCCTTTAACATTCTCAGGGCGTAGAGAGAACTCGAGCATGCACACAGAACCTCGCTAACATGCGAGGATGCTCGAAGGTCATCGGTGATGGTAACCCCTAAGATGTTCAGGGTGGTCACACGTTGGACCCCTGGAGGCGGCGGAGGAGGGTCGACGCACCCGCGGCGGATGATCAGCAACTCCCTAGACTTTGACTGGTTGAGCCGAAGATTGTTAGCTCTGGCCCAGGACGACACATCTCCATCTCCTCACCAACCGTGTGCCTCATTGAGACACCAATGAGTAGATATGTGTCGTCGGCGTACTTCCCCATTTTATTGACCAGATGAATGGGATGGAGGTCTGAGGCGTTGACTATGTATGGCGACGGGCCAATTCCTCACCTCTGGACCACGCTAGCGTTGATGGATCTGACCGCCGATAGTATACTCTGAAATGTTGTTACATGCTTTCTGTCCTCTAAAAATTTAACCACCCAATTGTAGATATGATCCGGAATGTCAAGGGTGGCAATCTTATTCGCGAGGGTAGAGTGCCTAACAGAGTCGAAGGCTTTTGATAGGTCCAGTGAGATGATGGCCACGTAGTCATTAGTCTGGAGCAGCTGTGTGACCTGGTGCAGCAGATAGACCAGCGCCGACGTCGTTGAACCCGTCGGTCTAAATGCAAACTGGTCCTCCAGGAGCGTTTGCATCGGTTGTTCCTCGAAGGCAGGATAGAGGTATCTTCGCACCAGCTCCCGCTCGACTAACCTGGAGAGGATCGGCGTGACTGATATTGGTCGATAGTCTGATGGTGATGACGGCGAAGACACCTTGGCCACGGGATGAATGATGGCCATTTTCCATTGTTGCGGAACGAGAAAGATCGCTGTCGATTGGTTGATTAGACCAGCAAGCACCTCCGAATACGCCGGCGCGATCAGACACAGATACCAGGCCGGAAGTCCGTCAGCACCCTCCGCCGTGTGCCGTAGGTTGTCCAGTATCTGAACGTTTCTGATGTCTGTGATGAATGGTTGGCCTTGATGCGCTGTAGATTTGTAGCGAGGAGCAACGTAGTCTTGGTCCTCCGAGACAGTCGCATAATGAGCGTTGAGTTGGTCAGCTGTCAAGTTACTTTCTTTATTCGTTGGAGTGCCCCGCTTTGTGATCAGACCCACTCTTCGCCACAGCTCCTGTAGGCCATCCCGAGGATCAACAGATCTAAGGTGGCGTCGGGTAATTCTCTCGATCAGGATTCCAACTCTTCGAGCAAGGGCAGACGCCTCCTCAACCCGGCCTGCTCGCATAAGTCTGTTCTTTGAGCGCAAGCGAAATTTTGTCTCTGGTCTTAGGAAATGTGGATCAGCTGTGGTCATGGTAACGACTCTGAGAGGGTATAATCTGTCCAACCGCTCCTTCGCATCCTTGTAGAACAGATCCCACGCCAACTGCGTCTCCTTGATGGTAAGAATGTGTGACAGGTCAAGGTCGGCCAGCTCTCGGAGCAAGGCAGCGTGTTGGTTAGGCGACCTCTTGCGGAAGGCAGCCTGCCGTGCAGCCTTGTGTTGGCTGGTCACTGTTCCATGTGGAAGGGCAATTATAGCCTTGTGATCTGTTTTGATGGCAGATGTCAGAATCTTTACAGTTGAGAAGCACGGTTCGAAGACGAAGAGCCTGTCGAGGGTATTATCGCCCCTTGTTGGTTGGTTGATCAGCGGGGTCAGGCCCGTTCGCTCCACTACGTCCCTTTCCTCAAGTTGGTTGAAGTCACCACCCAGGATAATAATCGATTTCGGCTCCGTCTGTGCCAAGATCTCAACCGTCGTTTCCAGTCTTTGCAGTAACTCTTCAACCGCATAAATAGGACTAGGCGGATGGTACAATGCCCCAACAAACAGCACTCGACACATCGTTTCCACCCTGAACCAGAGCAGCTCCAACGATCGCATGTCTCCTCGTGCACCGTCGCTCGAAGCGTGTCTGCGACGAGGATCGCAACTCCTCCCGCCCGACGACCCAGTCGGTCTCTTCGAAACAGCTTGAAGCCATCGATCTGACACACACAAGAGCTGTGTTTCTTTTTCAGATGGGTCTCTGTTACGATGGCTATTGCGAGGTTATGATGGCACGTTTCTGACTCTCCGGCAAGCATGCGTCCCTCTACTAATGAGGCATCACAGAGCGCTGACGTAGAGGAGACAGAGAGATAGAAGCAGAAGCAGATACATAGAGAGAAAGAGACAGACAGACAGATAGACAGACAAAGTAAGTTATTTGAGTGAGTGACCTAAACGAATGCCTTACCAAAAAAGGTCTTGTTTACTGCATCAGTAGCCGATCGAAAGGCCGGTTCCTGTGCATATAATCTCTGATCTTAGACATGTAAAATGGCATCGTCGTTGGAAGTGATGACATCGATATATAAGAGAAGATCGTCTTAAGGTACAATAAATTGTGCTTTGCGAATAAAATCTGTAACTACTGAGCATCTTCAGTCAATAGGGTCGCCGGGTCTCGTGGACCGGTCGGTCACACCGATCGCGTGCATCCGTTCCACCATTAGACCTTGCGCCACGTTGTAGGGTGACGTTTTTTTTATTGACTCATCGCGTACATACGTACGTAGGCCTATACATAACATGCATACGAACATACGTGCATGCATACAAACTAACCAACAGGCCGACACACGTACTACGCACGTGCATACATAAACACCTGCGTGCATTTATAATGACACAGTTTCGACGATACATTATAAAAGACAGTCGCAATACAGCTTATAATATACGTTGCTTTGCCTGTCATACGGAAGATGGCAAGCTTTTTTCTTACAACGTTGACTCTTCTGCTGATGATTTCAACTGCTATAGGTACGTATAAGCTTCTTATAAGTCTGATGTACTTGTATAAGATCACATGTGGTATAAATACGTAAGTCTAACGCTCTGGGAAATCATTAGGCTTCATCGTGGTCAATTTTAAAGAACGTTCATGTAAATTGTGCCATAGGCTAATGCTGCTGCATTTTCTGAATTGTTGTAACTTTTTGTTTTGTCAATGTGTGCATTGATGCAGAACCCATTTCATAGAACCGCATAACCCTTGTAACGGTACGGCGCCTTATACATGTAGATTGTGTTGTTATTATTATTATTATTATTATTATTATTATTATTATTATTATTATTATTACCATACTTATTATTATTAAAGGAGATTTCAGGGCGATGCAAAAAAGAATGTCACAATCTACCATGTCAAATGCAGAAGATGCATCAAAGGCAACTAAAAGAGTATCATGAGATTTGCCAATGGCAGAGTATAGATGTCCGAGAGGACAGGTAGGAGCGCAGTTCTAGTAGAGTCATAAGCCCCTAAAACCATACTGTATAGACGGAAGGAGACCCGACTGCTCAAGTAAGGAAGAAGCTGAAGAAGCTCCACAGGTAGGAACGGCAGATTAGAAATGGGATGGTGGTGGTTTTTGGCATATGCTGGGATCTAGATTAGGTTTCAAAGTTGGAGGAGGAGAGAAGTCGACGCAGATCCGATTCAAGGATTGGTTGAAACTCTTTGAAGACTGAGTTTGTAGCGGTATAGGAAGGAGGTGACGAGTCGGCTCTAGAGACCCTGATGCATGGGCGCCCGCAGAAAACCTATACTTGTAATATCACAAAGCTAGCATGTCCGCATGATGTCCACAAAGTATGTCTATATCGCCTGCTATGTTGAGATCTGCGGCCATAATTGATACCTCTCAGCAATCTCCGTTAAATAGTACTTTTATAGTAAATGTATCTGGTATGGTGAACAGCCTATCGCCCATTCTTCCAGTACCACGGTACAGGACTACTAAGTACTACGGTTCTACTTGCAGGTTGTTTTCGGCCCAGTGTATAGGTCTAGTCACTATGATCCACTCATGGAAATTCAATTAGAACTCTGCGCCCCGTTCCAAAGTCTCAGAAGTCGCAACAGCCACCAGCCACTAACAGACGCGTCTATCTCAACCCTAATTTGTCCTATCCTATCAGCACATTAATGTCCATGGAACCTTTCGACCTTCCCCAACTCTGCGGCCTAAGCTAATATCTGGGGTCTCATCCTCGGCTACTCGTTCCCTGAAGTCGTTTCTCTTTCCCCGGGGTTTCCTCACTGACAGCGCCTCTGGAATAGTCTAAACTCTGAGAGGCTCTTTATAGATGTCCAGATAGGATGCGATTGAAGTGTCAAAACATTAAGTTGGATTTCACCCACAAATGTGTGTGCCATTGATGTCTCGTATAATATACAATTATACACGTGTAATTTTGTATATGTCTATTGTCTATAATATGTATCGATAGGCTTACGTTCAAATGTTCTCTCTGCAAGCAGCTTAAATGCTCATGCCTTTGTGCTCTCAGTCGCCCTCTCCAACACAACCATACACGGACGAAACATCGAATACACCCGTAATTAACTTCACTAGCCATGTGTCAGCGGTGCCAAACCATCCGTCACTACATGCTATTATAAATCAATGCCATGCTGTTTAACTGATGATCCGGTGTATTTACCTCAGTGTACAATTTGTATAAGTCACCAATAAAGCAACGAAATGTCAGAATAACCTATTTCAAATATTTAAAATTACTAATATTCTTAATTTTACATACATTAATTCAAAATCCAGGGGGTAAGTCCCCCCTTGCCCCAACGTGCAGGCGCTCATGCCCTGATGCCATCCAGCTTAGACGTAAGCATGATAGAAAGTCCTCCGCTGAAAAGGAAGGACTCGCAGATGTTCGAGAAGAGCGAATGACGACCAGAGGTGCCTAGGGTTGCTTGAATTTCTTGTGGACAAATCCGCCCTGTAGGCCGAATTCTTTTGACAATAGAGTCCGCGAAGGGAGCGCAGTTCAGTGACCCCCAGACGAGGCGATAGGCCGGATCCTTTGAGCGTCGGAAACGTCTTTCGAAGCAGCGGTTTGACGACGCAGTTGACAACAGTCAGCGGCCGAACGCGAGCCTTCTCACCCCGGAGCGGAAGCATCTTGTCAAGAAGATCGCCAGTGGTGACGTAGTATAACGGTCGACGAGTTGCGCAGTTGTTAAGGCATCAAGTTGAGAGAGAGAGGGGGAGAATTTAAGAGAGCGTAACAAAAGGCACAGAGGTCGAGTTACTTCCACCCACATGCTATAGACATACTATAAGATGGTGTTGTGTCGTTGCGAGTTCAGACCGCTATCCAATTAACATAATTATCATCACACTCTGTATAATATATATATAAATATAGTGGGTGACCCAAATGCAAAAAGAGACAACGAGAAACAATTCAGACAGATAAATGCGGCACGTCAGCATAGCCCATGTTTGGACTAGTTTACATTACACCGTCCAATCACCTACCCAGGCTTTCCTCGCAAGTGCTAGCCAAAATTACTCTGGAATTTCAGCTGGATCGCTCGCGGTGCGAATTACACAGTGAAATACGACTGTCGCGTGAGGAAGTCGACGACAACGACGAAAGGGCATCATCATCATGATAATGTCGTCGTCGTCGTCGAGATGGAACAATGACGGACGAAAGCCAGTCCTCACTGAGCCAGCAACAACGACACCACTCGAACGAGGTGTAACGAGACACCAGCTATCTGGACCAATTAAGAGACAACCTCGAAATGTCCAAATTGTATGCTGAGTATTACTCAGACATCGAGCAGCAGCGCTATGCTACTCATTACAACCTGAGAAGTATGGACAGGCGGTACGAGGTGGGGGATAAAGTCATCATCCAGTCACCGGAGGCACGGGGGGCGAAGAAAGACGGACAATGGCAAGGGCCGGCCGTCATCACCCAGGTGAAATCACCCTATACATACATCGTAGAGAGGGAGGGTAAGAGCCGCCTATTACATGCGAATCGAATTCGCAAATACAATGAAAGGATACAACAAGCGTTGGTCAACAATTGTTCGATTCTATTCGAGAAGGACGAAGACTTTGGCCACGTAGAAGCGGTGGGGAGCTTCGACACTAGCCCGTCACGGCCCAGTACACAAGTAGACCCTAACGCCGTTGCACACTTAACAGTACCCGAACGGAAACAGCTGTTTAATCTGTTAGACAGGTTTCCAGACGTCTTTTCAGACAAACCAGGTTTCTGTCCCATTCTAGAGCACACAATCACAGTTAATACGGATTTCAGGCCGAAGAGTCTGCGAGCCTACAAGGTGCCGGAATTGCTCAAACCGGAAGTGGAGAAGCAGATCCGTGAACTTTTGGCCCTAGGCATCATCATTCCCTCTCACAGTGAAATGTCTAGTCCCGTCGTGTGCATTGTGAAGAAGGGAGGTCAAGGCGGTCTAAGACTGGCCATTGACTATAGATATGTAAATAAGTTCTCGGCGGGTGATGCATATCCCACCCCCGATATCCAGGAAGTATTACAGAAAGTAGGAAGTGCAAACTTCATATCCTGCTTTGACGCCCGTCAAGGCTATTACCAAATTGGGCTCCACAAGGACTCTCGCTGGTTATCCGCTTTTGTCTGCGACGCTGGCCTATTCGAGTTTGTACGGTTGCCTTTTGGTTTGAAATCGGCCTCAAATTCATTCATTCGGTGCATGTCGAAGATCCTCCATCCCATTCGTGACTTCACTGAGACGTTCGTGGACGACATGGCAGTGCATTCGATGACGTGGCCGGAACACATGAAACACCTCGAGAAATATCTGACGACTATTCAACAGTCGGGTCTAACCCTGAATATTAAGAAGAGTTCGTTTGCTAGGCAACAGACAACGTTTGTTGGCCACCTAATTGGATCAGGGAACATTAAGCCAGACCCTCTAAAAGTCGCAGGTCTGGGGAAAATCAGTCGACCCGAATCCAAAAAGGACATACGTAGAATAATGGGATTTTTCAGCTATTTTCGGAACTTCATCCCTAATTTAGCTGAGACAGCCAAAATCCTCACTGACTTGACCCAGAAATCAGTGCCCGCGAAGATACCCTGGCGTATCGAACACCAAAATGCGCTAGATAAACTTACGCACGATTTGAACAACGCCGTATGTTTGCAGACAATCGACTACAATAAAGAGTTCGGTCTGTCAACTGATGCTTCAGACAAAGCAGTCGGTTGTTGCTTGTTCCAAGTGCAAGAGGATGGAACAGAACGTCCTATATGTTTCGCGAGTTCTAAACTAGACGATACTCAAGCGCGTTGGTCCACGGTAGAACGTGAAGCGTATGCCGTGATCTTTGCATTGAAGAGATGTAGGAATTGGATTTTTATGTCAAGGACCACCCTCCATTCTGACCACAACCCCTTGACTTTCCTAACTGCTTCTACGCCTACAAGTGCTAAACTTGCGAGGTGGGCTTTAGCCCTCCAGGACTTCGATATCTCTTTCAAATATCGACCTGGATCCTTGAATATTCCCGCTGATCTTTTGTCCAGACTATGAATGAGGAGAAGGCGGACTACCATGTAGGGCACCGCAAGAGCTGTAAATATTAGTTGCTAACTGTGCTGTTATTTTGTATTTTCACGGGAACAACGCGGTCACGGTCTGGAGGAAAACCGACGGAGGGAACGACATCATTCTCAGCCGGGAGGCGAACCAATGACTGGCTTTGTCCTCCCCCGGGAAGGGAGGTGTCGCGTGAGGAAGTCGACGACAACGACGAAAGGGCATCATCATCATGATAACGTCGTCGTCGTCGTCGAGATGGAACAATGACGGACGAAAGCCAGTCCTCACTGAGCCAGCAACAACGACACCACTCGAACGAGGTGTAACGAGACACCATTCTAGCGGCTCGGCAGACGAGCGGTGAAAGTGACACGAGTCATGGCATTCATAAGACGCCGGGGGGTTGCATGCCTCCGACGATGTAGCGGCTCGGCAGACGAGCGATGGAAGTGTCACGCGGCAAAGTGACACGCATTGACATTAATGAGGCGTGGGGAGGGCAGAACACGGGACGCTGAAAAGCGATACTTAAGGGAACATAGGACACAGAGGGAACACTCTTACTTTGACTTTGGACTTGGAGCAGAGGTTGCTGAGAGCTGGGCAGAGCGATCGAGCGACGCGACATCTGAGGAAGTAGGGTCCGTCAGATTCAGAGACTGACGAAGGAACGATCTGGGGAGGAGGCCGTGCGAGGCAGATAGTGAGATAGTCGGTAGTAAGATAGAACTAGGATCGTTACTTAGAAGTTCCGTGAAGTTAACGTACGCCTTGTGATTTAATTAAATTCTTATCTTAATCAAACACAGTTCGTCGTGAGTCTTCTTTAGAAAGTTAGGCACGCTTTATCAATAGGTGCAATTAAAAGAACAAGTGAGAAGAAGGTCGACCTCGCCACTCGGTAAACACACGACAGGCGACCTTCAATCACGACAACGACTCAACTGTATTTTTTGTTTCTTCCAAAGTTTAGCAGGGCATACGCGACCAAGTGATCTAATATCGCAGTCGCTGAGCAATTTGATGTCAAGGAAGGCTGCTACATAGTGACCGCGCGCATTATCGGGTATCAACCCTACCTGTTAATGAAAGACTGCCATCGACACGGTGATCTAGTCAAATTAATTATTAGATTTCATTTTATTGTTATTGCTTTCTCATCGCCGGTATAAGTATTGATCAGTCCAACTCTTGATACATAACTTTCCTTGCATTTTAGTTTTGAATATGTTTCTCCGTTACATTGGTCTCGGTTACATTGGAACAGAACCTCGTGTCAACCAGAGAGTGACGTGTTGCTGTAAAGGAAGACATGAAGGAGAAAGTAATTTAATATAATTATATTCCGGCCTACATGGTGCATAAGGGCTGCCAACTTTTGATTTTTCCATTCCGGGACGCCTGTAGTCACTCGATTTGCAGTACGGTTTTTACCAATGATTATTTAACATGTCCACGTCATTGTAGGCCTATGTTAAGAATGTTGCGTCGTTCATAATGCTGAGCA
This sequence comes from Aporrectodea caliginosa, assembly GCA_020284085.1. Lineage (NCBI taxonomy): Eukaryota > Metazoa > Annelida > Clitellata > Crassiclitellata > Lumbricidae > Aporrectodea > Aporrectodea caliginosa. The sequence continues at coordinate 36,449 of JACEVL010000671.1, forward strand.
CTCTCTCGCAAAACGTTTTGGAAACGGGAACTGACAGATCGCAGGGACTAATGCTAAGTAACTGAGTGTCAGTGGATTTTCTAGTTTTGAAGAATTAAACCTAGCGCTATCCAACATCCGATGTTGAGCCAACAATGTCAGGTGTGATAGAACGCAGAATGCAAAATTCATCGTACAACTTGTTGAGTTTAGTGTGCGAAAAAAGAACAACATTAAATTCTGGTGAAGTGGATATCTACACCAAATTAAGGGAAAATTTGGAACCAATCCGGGACACGGGACGCACTAGGCCGATTCCGGGACTGTCCCGCGAACCGGGACAGTTGGCAGCCCTAATGGTGTATGTGTATGTGTATGTGTGTAATATTCCTACAAGGTGTCGTCTCCTGTAATAAGAATTTTCTACATTTGGTTATTTCGACCAATGCCTCAGAATATTTCCTGGATCCTATTTCCGGCATTGATCCGAATTGAACAGCAAATCTCTTTCTATAGCGTATGCCATGCGTCATATATTTGATCTACTTATAATCAGTCGAACTCTTAGCCATGCCAAAATATCTCCTTCTGAGTCACTTTCGACTACCCACATTGCCATAACTGCTTGGCTTCCTTGTGATCATATATACCGCATTTCACTTATACTTCATCAGTTACCCTAATTGGAAAACGCCCTGCGCCATAACCTTCGCAGCTGGACACAAGATCCTATGCAAGACAAATACAGCAGTGTACTCTACTATTCAGCATTTCACCATACTTTCCCTGGCCAATTCTGCCAGTTTATGAATGTCATTCAGGTCTACCTTAAGGCTTGTCAGTTTCAACATAGTATTTTATCCACCGTACCTGAATTGTAGTTTCCTTTATCGGATATTTCAGTTGGACTTCTTCAACAGATTATGATTTTCAAATATGGTCTTACTTAAGACCACTGAATGGTGCTTTGTGGAAGGATGATAGGCGTTATTGAAGTAATTGGATCTTAAATGCTACATATTATCTAATATAAACCTCACATACATTGAAAGATGCTATTGATTGACGCTGGACCTCTAAGATGTTGTCTTCAAGGCCCTTTGAATTGAAACTGCACAGGAAAAATATACAACCTTTCCAAATGGATGGCCCTGGTGGACTGAGAGTTTTCAATTTAAAATGCAATGCTCTTAGCCTCAGAGGCTGATGCAGATGCATGTTGCTCCGTATATGCTACAGTTGCTACAGTCTCATTCATTATTTCAAATAAGGGATTATCGATTTGTCAACGACCTGTTAATAGTTTTGTATTCAATAGCTATCGTTCGCTATTACCTAAATCTTTTATCAAGTGTAGCCTAATATTCAATTAGGTCTATAGCGTGTGTGTATTTCCTTTTTAACGACTAGCTGTGTGGTAACAAAGACCATTAGCGTCGCCCTCCTCCTTCATCCAGGCTTGGGACTGGCACTGTCAGGCAGTTGCGAAGTTAGGTCTATTATACGGGGTCTGTTCCCAATGACATTGATGCCTGCTCTTCTTCCCCGTAAAACTGTTATTTCTAAACTACAATCAGTGGTCTTAAGCAGTGGGACGAATAATAGTGCGTTGGCCAGTAGCAACCGCTTTCGAAATACAGACCGAGAATGATCCACGCCTGTGAGCGCCCCTTCCCCTCACGAATCGGACCATGGTTACTAATTCATTACTTGTTAAAGTCTGTTAATTAATTCTAGCCGAAAACCAACTTTTATCCTATTTATGAGCTGATTACATTTAAATGACTATTCGTTTCATTAAACGTTTGATGCCTGAAAATTATTCAAAGTTTCTGAGCGAATCTGTTCTATGCAAACACTAATAAGTTTTTGTTGATGCTTTAGCTTTCACCAGCAAGAACAACAGCTCTTGTGAAATAATTTGCGAATGGGGTGGAGTACGATCCAACCATTTTATTTGCTCATGTCAGGGGATATGCTGCGATTGCTACTGTAGCAATTTCGGAGCCACCTGCTTGCAAAAAACAGTCATCGCAAATGGAACGTCGAATATGATCATCCGAAACCATAAACAGCGCTTGATTAAAACAGCGAACTAATTATTGATCTCATTTATGGCATCCAGAATTGTGAACAATAAAATCAGGAAAACATTTTTAGACACGAAACATCAGACAATTAATTATCACATTGCAATAATTAGTGAAGTTGTAAATTAATGACGTCGTAATTGATAGTTTTTCCTTGATGCCTAAGTATATGAAAAGAGTGGAGTAGGCCTAGTAGCAATTGTAAACTCGCATAGCACCATTTCTAAAGAAACCCATTGGGACGCGCTTTCCCTAATCAAATGAAAGCATGGTCGAATAGGATGGTTTTAAGCACTTCTGGATACGATGCAAACAGAGGCTGAGGAGTTCACGTCACATGTAATTAGCAACTTCTATTGCGCCGGTGTCTAATGCACAAGGCATCAACCGATGGCGCATGTTAGACAACTGGTATCAGTTGTTAGACAACTGATACCAGGTGAATGGACCGACCACAGCAAAGGTGGAGGTGTGAATAGCCTAATGGATCTAGTAGACTTGTCTGCTGCATGTACACAGACAAAATTTGCAGGTTTGTCTGTGTGTCATTTCATTTGTCTCGTTGCATGATCTCAAGAACGGAGCGCCATACTGCTCATAGCAAACGGTGATGCTTTATCGTATGACGGAGAAATGGTTCTTCTTATAATATTATTAGGCTATAAGAATTCCATTTAATCCTCATAACCTCATTACCCTATAACCTTTATTTCCTCCATTGGCTGTAGGCTATTAGTGTCTCCTCGGACTCCCTACATTGCCTTTCGACCTGATTCACCCTTGAATTGGGCTTGCACAGCAATTTCGATTAAAACCGATCATCTTCTGATGATTTGAGTATAATGACAGCGGTGCTATTATTATAGTTCTCAGATTAAATTGTAGCCATTGTTGACGTCACCTGCTCAACGGTTTGATTGTATCTACTGAACACATCGAAATTATACAATGACGTCATAAACAACACAAACACATTAATAATTAAGTTCGCATTCGCAGATCATTTGAAAGAATTCAACATTGCTGCGGATGTATTGGTCTTTAACAAAGCTGATTATTTAACGTTGCCTTTCACATCTAATTCGCTAAGTTTTGTTACAGCAATACTTTCAAGCAGTTGTGACTTGATTACACCGTCTTTCTGCGAAGTTACACTAATATCATGCCTATTTTATCTATATCTATCAGAGCATCTTTCAACCATAACCCGTTCCTGCTACTATCTTAATTGAAGTCGCTCAGCTACACCGTTCCTTGTCCACAAACTCTAATTTTTTGCTGTGTATTTTTCTTCGGTACAAACCGTGATGCTTCAACTGTCTTATCCCGATTGTTGCCTTTTATCGCTAGGCGAATATTCAAGACATTACATATAACTTGCGCTGATAGAACAGACACACAAACTGATAAACCGACAGCTTGAATTTTGGTGGAAAAAGTTTTATCGATTGGAGCACAATGTGAGAAGCATGGGAGATGTGTATTGTTGGAGACTTTGGGCACAATGGGTGGTGAAATTGATATGTATGGCAGTCAAAGTTTGGGGTATGGGGCCGTCCATAAAGTACGTCACACTCCAGGGGGAGGGGGGTTTAAGAAAGTGTGACAGTTTGTGACAGGGGAGGGGGTCAGGCCATGTGTGACGTCACATATTTTTTTTTATTCATATTTTATTTTTTATTTTTAGTAGAATTTCATAGCTTCAAAATAATTTTCAAAAATTTTCTGAAACATTTTAATTAGTTTTATGTCAAAATAGAATGAAATTCATATCTCCTGAATGTGTTTTTCACGATTCCTCTCGCTAGGAGCGCTAGTAATAATGCTGTTGCGAAGCCTTGTTTATGTATTAGCCTTGCTTTCGGAAGTATTATTATTTCACTGTTCGAAAGTGTGACGTACTTTAGGGGGTCCGAGTTTTGTGACAGTTTGTGACAGGGGGAGAAGGGGGTAAAAATGGTCAAAATCAGCGTGACGTACTTTATGGACGGCCCCTATGAAGCTGTTACTATTGTAGCGGAAATTCTAGCTGACAGTAGGGTTGCGATGCATGTTGTTATAGTAGTCCAGTCATTAAACAACAATTTTTCATGGAGGTTCGACAAAATTTTTACAAAAGGTTTCTTGGTGGGTTTCACCTCTTTGATATGTCTACGTTAAAAGAAAAAAAGTTTCCCAAAATCTGACATGGGCAACTATGTGAAAATGGGTCAAATCCAAGATGACCGCCGTCAAAATTCAGATCAGTCACCTGAAAATAAATAGTGGGGTACGGGAGCTGAAAAATATTTCACATACGGCAACCAATTATCCACTTTGGTTCCAGATAGTACATGGGTAGACGAGTCCAAAAAGCCAGGGACACAAATTTTAACGACCCTCTAGCGGCTGTGGCAGCCATTTTACAAAATGGCCGACTGAAATACATATTGTTCAATATCTCAGCTTCTCCTTCTCTTAGAATCGTGATTTTGGTGTCTAAACATACATATTTAGGGGCAAGGATTCCATTGGAGCTAATTGCAAACACTTATCTGCACGAAATTGGCAGCCATTTTCCAAAATGGCCGACCGAAATTGAACTTTGTCAATATCTCAGCTTCTAATTCACTTATAATCGTGATCTTGGTGTTCAAACGTACATATTTAGGGGCAAGGATTCCAATAGAGCTAATTACAAACACTTATCTACACGAAATTGGCAGCCATTTTCCAAAATGGCCGACCGAAATTAAACTTTGTCAATATCTCAGCTTCTAATTCACTTATAATCGTGATCTTGGTGTCTAAGCGTACACATTTAGGGGCAAGGATTCCAATAAAAGTAATTGCAAACACCAATTCTGCTGTTTACCATGAATGTCTGCATGGCAACTTCACAGTAATGAAAATTAACAGGGTTTGCATGCTACAATATTGCTATACACTAAACCCATGAGCAGAACAACGTCTTTGTGAAGGATGACGGAGGTGCTTAAGAACACAGAGAATCCACAAGACCTGCAATTGTACGATTTATGCTGCCTGGACCAGAGATCGAAGAGTCTGGAGGCATTAATGAAGAAACCAGAAAATGAGTCTGATTTTCGACGTCATGAGCAAACAAAAAGCATGCAGATAACATTTTTCAAATCAGTTAAGGCTGTCAGTATGCAGTGTGATCGAGGAGATGGGCAACCCATTCTTCGACAGGGACGTAACTAGCGTTGGGCTTGGGGGCTTAAGCCTTCCAAACGAAGCTGAAGCCCCCAAAATGAATCAAGCCGCCGGCTCCACTATAGGCTCGGGCTACCGCATTCGCCATGTTCAAGGCTTAAAGCCCCTCCCCAAACGAAAAGTCCTAGTTACGTCACTGTTCATCGACGACAGAAATGACCTACTTGTCCTTGATACGAGAGATCTGGCGAATACAGCAGTGATCAACACGTGTACAATGCGGAACCTCGAGAAAACTGGAGAAAAGCAGTATGAAGCATTTTGTCAACAAACGTCTAGTTACCCAATCGCGACCTGTCAGTGACCCAATCAAACGAAACCACTTCCCTCTCTTCAGTCGTCCACCTGTACGGGATAAGTCACATGCACAGCAAATGTTGTCATCTGTGAAGAGTGACTGTTCACTATGCTCCAGGTTGTACATGTACATCTCCTGTCAGACTCGTGAAGAAGACCTGGAGGAATTCTTGGCATATGAGAATCAGGCATACACATTATCACTCTGGAATAAGGGCAATTTGCGGCTAGGAACAAAGTCAGACATTGTGAGCTGTCTAGAAGAGCTGGTTGCCACTTCAAAAGATGATGCCATCGCAGATATCGACCCAGGCCCTTCCACTGGGTGTGCCTACTGTTAATGCTGTTAAACTGGATAGAGCAGTCTTAGTCAACATGCTCAAGCCTGGCACTGCATCCACCTTCTCAGATTATGCCTCCCATATTTTGTTGCCCTACATCACAAGACGGCTAGAGCAAGTGCATGGGGTAGATGTGGTATGGGATGAATATGTGCATGACAGCTTGAAGACATAACACCGAAGTGTTAGGGGTAAGGGAAGCCGTTGGAGTTGGCCATAGCAGCAGTTCAGCAGCTCAGCCTTGACGAACCGTGGGTTGGTTTTGACTCAGATAAAAGCTTCAGATACCTGAGATGGCACCTAGGTCTGCTTTCGGCCCAGAGAGGTGCGTAGCCTTGCCCTTCCGACACACATTTGGCGGATGTGACACAGCATCATCATTTGCTGACTTTGGAAAAAGCACTGTGTTGGATATTTTGAAGACATTCAACGACGTCACCCCAGCCTTCTGCTACTTAGCATCAGCCTCCAGCTCTGTTGATGATCAGCTAGATGTACTGGATCGCTCTGTAGTTCTTCTGTACGATCGTGCGAGCAGTGAGGAGAAAGTGAATGAGGCTCGGAAGCAGCTGTTCTCACAGAAAAGCAGACCGTTGGATGGCCTTCAACCAATTCAATCTGCACTTGTGGAATACACAAAGAGAATCGCCTACCTTGCAGGTCAAGTTTAGGCACAGATGTGCATAGCTGTTCCAAACTACCATGTCCTGGTGAATGGGGGTGGCTGCAAGCGATCGAAGGAGGCTAGGAAGGGAAGTGGACCACACGTCTCAAAGCTTCTCATGCTTGTCGTGAACTGCTCAGATGTGATTGCGAGAAGGGCTGTAGGGGACAGTGACAATGTGTGAAAGCTGCTCTACAGTCTACACTCTACAGTGTACTGATCTGTGTCTGTGTAGAGGCCTATTTGACCATGAATGACGTAGACGATGTTGTGTAACTCTGTGGGGAGTACTTTCTCTGAACACTGGTTCTCAAATGTGGACTGAAATATTGTTCAATATACATTTATGAGAACATTAATAACATCCTGAATTGCTTATATAATACCAGAATTTGTTTTATTTCCACATGAGCATGAACAGAACACTAAGTTTCAGAAATAATATGATGAATGAATTAGTATGAATCATACTATGCTTATAGTTGACCCGACATGAGCCTATCACGTTTGATTTTCAAACTAGGGGGAAATCCCCACCTCCCCCTAAATGACCGTGCTGGCTGAATATCTCGTGTAGATAAGTGTTTACAATTAGTTCTATTGGAATCCTTGCCCATAAATATGTATGGTTAAACACCAAGATTACGATTATAAGTAAATTAGAAGCTGAGACATTGACAAAGTTTTATTTCGGTCGAACATTTTGGACAATGGCTGCAAATTTCGTGTAGATAAGTGTTTGTAATTAGCTCTATTGGAATCCTTGCCCCTAAATATGTATGTTTGGACACCAAGATCACGATTATAAGTGAATTAGAAGCTGAGATATTGACAAAGTTTAATTTCAGTCGGCCATTTTGTAAAATGGCTGCCAATTTCGTGTAGATAAGTGTTTGTAATTAGCTCTATTGGAATCCTTGCCCCTGAATATGTATGTTTGGACACCAAGATCACGATTATAAGTGAATTAGAAGCTGAGATATTGACAAAGTTCAATTTCGGTCGGCCATTTTGGAAAATGGCTGCCAATTTCGTGCAGATAAGTGTTTGCAATTAGCTCCAATGGAATCCTTGCCCCTAAATATGTATGTTTAGACACCAAAATCACGATTCTAAGAGAAGGAGAAGCTGAGATATTGAACAATATGTATTTCAGTCGGCCATTTTGTAAAATGGCTGCCACAGCCGCTAGAGGGCCGTCAAAATTTGTGTCCCTGGCTTTTTGGACTCGCCTACCCATGTACTATCTGGAACCAAAGTGGATAATTGGTTGCCGTATGTGAAATATTTTTCAGCTCCCGTACCCACTATTTATTTTCAGGTGACTGATCTGAATTTTGACGGCGGCCATCTTGGATTTGACCCATTTTCACATAGTTGCCCATGTCAGATTTTGGGAAACTTTTTTTCTTTTAACGTAGACATATCAAAGAGGTGAAACCCATCGAGAAACCTTTTGTAAAAATTTTGTTGAACCTCAACTATTTAATGACCGGACTATAGTTTGAGGAAAATAACATTTGCAGGGAAGACTCAGTTTAATTAGTTTGGTTAGATCCCTAATTTTGTCCATTCTTCTCCAGGTATACATTTCGAAAGCCTCCAGTCATCTTATTTCCTCTTTTCTCATTGTCTATGTCTCTGATCCATACAGCGTACTTTATGATTCTTTAATTTCTGCGCAAGGAGATGAACATCGGCGGTCAGTGTCCCGTGCTATCACCCAATGTCAGGTCGTCAGTCTCCAATATGCAGATCCTATCTCAAGTATCACCGTCCGCGTACATACAAAGAAAGAAGGCTGCGCTGCACGGAATGAAAGAAGTGTCTAGAAAGGATCTCGGCGACGACATTCAAAACTGGTGAGATATTAGTACGCAGTAAAATTGACAGACTCAACTGTGCCAATGGCTGTGTTTTAAAATGTGTTTGGTGATTTTGCGGTCTTTACAACGTCTATCTTTGTTTCTAGGTGTCATAATATAGAAATATTTCTATGTGCCATGTAGCAGATCACTCTGGAATATCTACCCTACCCCTCGTCATCAGAATTTATTAGTTTTTAGCATCAAGGTTAAGTGTATTCATGAAAATTAATGTAGACCCCTACCCATTCTTCAAAGCCTTTCGAAACCTCAAAGTAAATTGTGTAACTCGTCTCAATATGCACAATTGCTGCGTCTGTAGGCAATTTCGTTTAGACTTATTGTACCTAAGTAGTAACTGAAATAAAAATCCAGTAACTATACCTTGTTACCTTGTGCTGTCAGTTCTGTGAACTCTAGCGACCTTCATAATCAAGCCTCTCCATTTAGCATCAAGGTTAAGTGTATTCATGTAACTATAACTACAACTAAAAAGAAAAGTCACTAACTATAGCTGTAACTGTAACTAAAATAAAATCTGTAAAGAGAATCACACTGCCGTCAACTGCCTCAGGCTCCTCTATCCAGTATCCACATTCCCCGGTGTTTCCATTCAAAACTGAAGTCTTGCCTCTTCAAGACTTCACACCCCGATTCATGTGATCCCATGCACCTTCCAATTCTCGACGTAAACGACACCCTCCTTGACAGCTATTTTGACCCACTGGCAAACGGACTCGGACCTTCTTTTGACTACCCTTTGGACAACTCAGCTGACTCAACACAGCGCTCGTGAATAAGTTGGTGCTCATCGTTTGCTTTTGAGTGGCACTTTAGACGATTGGAGTTTATGATTACGATCTGGAAACTATACGAAATGAATTGCCAGTACATTCTAAGACAATATAAAAGCATGGCGTGGCCGAAGGAACGGTACATGGATAAGCGAACGGGCAAAACAATTGGCTGCACAGTGTGTAGCGAATAAATCTGATCAAATGTCATGTTTAACTAATTAATTAATATAATTATTAGAATAAGCTAGACAATTACAGTGGCGATATATAAAAATGTGGTGGCGATATATGAATATAATATTAGATTAAGTAAGAGGCTTTTAAAACGTAAATTTTAATATCACGTGATGTGCTATGTTGCTAAGCGACCAGAGACGCTCGGCAAATAGAAAAACACATGGACGGTTGAGACCAGTAATGACAGTTAGGACGTTGAAAGAGAAGTTTGCAAGATGGTGAATTGCCAAGAATTATACCCCGCAGCCGATCGAGTCGATCGATCGAGTCGATCATAAACTCGGCCAAGTCGAGTAGATCGAAAAATCTTCGACTCGATCGACTCGCCGATCGAGTCGATCGTAAACTCGGCCAAGTCGAGTCGATCGTTGTTTCCTCGACTCCAACTCGACTCTGAAATATTTTACTTACTATTTTTTTCACAAAATGACAGACCTTATGATATAATGACGTAGTTCTGTGTAAACACACAATTACCGTATGAACCTAATATGAAGTTCAGTGCAAATAATGAACCTCTTGGCGCTTTCTTATTAGTGGAAGTTATAGAGATACTTTCTTTCACAGTTTAATGTAATGTAACAAACTATAACAGATAGATATTACACGTCCTCTACAGTCTCTACTGCAGTCTTCTTTGTTGAGCTGGCACTAATTTATTTACCGTATCGTAGGAGATTCCATTGTAGCCTAGCTGCCTATCTGATCAAGTCGACAGATTTAGCGAGGCTTAATCCTTACAAGTCAACCACAGTCAGACATGATGTCATTATAATACCTGAACTGCTACAGTGTTAGGCCTACTTACCAGTTCAATTACAGTTGATGCTTTGTACATTAGACACCAGAGCTATAGAAGTTATAACTGCAATTACAGTTGTTAATAGAACCGTGATAACCATTGACAGGTTGAGGAAGAGCGTGCAATTGAAATACATGAGTAACTTAGATACTGGATTATAAGAATGCAACAGTCCCCAGCAATTTTGGTCAAGAGACTACAGTCCAAGTCGACGAAGTCGATCGAGTCGATCGTCGTCCGAGCCAAGTCGATCGAGTCGTAGAAAGGTCGGCGAGTCGACGAAGTCGATCGAGTCGATCGTCGGCCGAGCCAAGTCGATCGTATACACTCGACTCGATCGACTGCGGGGTATACCAAGAATGGAAAGTTGGCAGCGTCGTTTGAGTTGCGAGGGATGTTTATAGATCGTCTTAGTTAGAAGCGATCGAAGTGTGATAAAGATTTAAGGCGTTACGATCGAAGTGAGGATCCAAACGTACTCTTGATTCTGCGGGTGTTGGTGGAAGATAAGTGAAGCCACAGCATCGTTTTAACGGAGTAAGACAGTGAGAATTCGAAGTCATTCGTTCCTGCGAAAGCTAGGAAAGACTATCATTTCTACTGGGATTATTGTCGTGAGATTGGTTGGAATGATCGTCATTTCGAATCCAACTTAGAATTAATCGAACTGCGGATTACGAGGAACTAGATTTGCGGGACGATCTTATGCGTGTGGATAAGGTTATTCCGACGCTTCATTAACTTTCGAAGACGACGAAGAATTGGACGTATTCGATGCCAGCGACTGAACTACGAGGATCGACGACTACGGAAGATAAAACTATGAATACTTCTACGAGGGATTCCGACATGAGTTCAACGTGCACGCACAAATAGAAATCAGATAAGCCTCATAAAATCTATTTAGAGTAGATTAAAACGCCACTCTAGGTAATTAGGATTGATTGAATTTGTTGTACAGGATTGACTCATATTTTCAATATTATTTTAATCTATTTACTACCATGTGTCCAGTGTCAATATTTTCAACAACACTTGTAGTACGTAAGGCCTTCTCAGCCAACTTCGACTAAGCTAAACGGCTATATTTTAATATTAGGCTACACAGTGTATGGAATAAAATTATTGCGGTCAGTTGGCGCAAAAGGTTGGCAAAACAAGCAATGTACAGTAGGTCTGTTTAGGCGCATGAAGACGATGATGATAAACAAGTGATTGAAGATTGATTTTCTTTTAATACTTGTTTCTACTGAATTTTCATTCTTGTTCAACATTTTTGTTTGACTGTATTTTGCTAGGATTCAATTTTTCCAAAACTATATTTAAGGAGAAAAATTACAGTACCGCTTTCATTTTCTGAAGTTTAAAATTCACAAAACCGGTGTTGCTTGTATTCGAGTACCGGTAGCAATAATGTTAATTAGCAATAAGCTATCTTGCTCTTTCGTGATTTTGAACGGTTTTAATGCTTAAATGACCGATCCTAAAAGTTACGCCTAGACATATTTTTGCCATGTTTGTCTCGCTATATTTTTACATAATATTATTATACCTTTGTGATGCTTTTGGATATGCCTTGGTTAGTGGAGAAATTAGGTAGGCCTAGCGTGGGTCTCTAAGACCGGTCGAGTTAATTTAGCAACGACAATCGACCAGACAGACATTGATAAGCTTATCACTACTGACTTTTCAACAATAGATATGGCAAACTTCGTCAGAGTAGAAAGAGTAGATGAGACTTGATTAAGGTTTTGGAAAGATTATTAAACGTAATTAACATTGCTATGTCGACTGCTATACCTTCAATGGTCGATTTCTTAAACACTAAATAACGCTGAAATCACCTTAAACAAACAGCAACGAATAACATTTTTTATTATTTAGTTTTGCCGAATTTCGAATTAATTTTAAAGAAATGCTAGTGAAAACCTCAAAGACCTGGCAAATTTTATAGTGATTTGAATTGTTACTAAAGATCTACAATAATGTTCCTGTAGCACGAATGCGCTTTAAATGTTGAAGACTTAAAGTCACAAATGTTTACTATATAGATTCATTCGACTGGGAATCTTTCGGCCTATTCTTTGTCGTTTCATTTCATGCATCAATGGGACAATCGTCCGGTGGATATGAATTACATAGGTGCCCTTCACATGGTTTAGTGCATAATCTGGCGGTTTTCCCTTGCTTGACGCATTCATAGTATGGTACATCGCCATAATAGCAGCCTCTGGTCATGAAATCAACTTCTTCCGTACCATCTAATGAAAATGTAATATAGCAGGCAATTTAAAATTATTACCTGACTAATGCTATTTAAAATTACTGCTAAAATTTACACAAACAAGACGTGTTTAGAACAGTTGTCATAAGGCTGAATAGACGTATTATATTACTCTCCTTGTAGCGCAAAAGTTCGAATGCAATCTCAGTACAAGAAGTCTTTGTGTGCAAGGAACATGACCACAGTTGCAACGTTGAAATATTATGTATGAATGCACGTGTAGGAATTTATGTACGTATGTGTTTGAATGTATGTTTGTTTGTATGTACTATGAATGCATTTATGTTAGGTTATTGGGGGTACAAAATATTATGATTTCATAAACGCTTCATTCTCAAACTTTCAACCAATTTACATCAAGGGATGCAGTTAGTCTATCGTTACTGCGGGATCGCTGGATTACTATTCGATATTAAATTATTTCCAATGATCGACCATTCGTATACATTAGGGAATGCAAACCCTGGTTACCCGAACCGGGTAACCCGGGTTACCCAGCTTTTTTCAAACCTGAAACCCGGGTTTGAACGCGCTTGAAACCGTAACTTTAACGGTCCTTCACGGTGTGAAACTCACAAATGCAGAGTAATGGAAATATAACGATAATAGTGGTTGATAACGGGTTTACGTAATACAACTTCTAACTACTTATTTATCGGCTCATTCCATATCTTTATTGGTGACTTCGTATGAGTATGGCTTTCCATTTCACACGACCAGTGACTAATGTTGAGTGTTATGACACGTCGGCGTCGTAGCTTCGAATTCGTAAATAATAGCAGTAGGCCTAAACTGTTTTTATTTGAATTTAGTGATTTCAGACACAAATCCAAACAATGTCTAAATCTGCAAATGTAAAGGGTGGTGTTTGGGATCATTTCGTTCACGATTCTGAGGGCCAGACGGCTCAATGTCAGTTATGTAACTCGCAGCAAAAATTGCCATCGGTGCAACAAGAAATATGCATAGGCTATTCATCTCTGGTCCAAGCATAAGATAAACCTGCTGAAACACAAGGACGTTCGTGACCCTTGTCGTTCTGACGAAGTCAATGACGGTAGGCCTCTTAGTCCAAGCACAATCACTGGCAGCGATATGTCTCCAAAGCAGTATCTACTTTAGTAAGTTCTGGCTCTGCCAAATAGGGTTGCAGAATAACGATTACTAAATTATCTTCTGAAAGCAAATGGGCAGGCACTGGAATGGCCTAAAGCTGAGATGTAGACGACTAAGCTGTCATTTGACAATTATTTTTAAAGGCCTATGCAATGATTCTTTCAGACAGAACGCTCCGTGAATTTTTTCAAGCTGCTAAAAATTATTTTATTTACTTACATGTTTAATAAGAAATTATTTAGTTAATTTAATTTAATTTCAGCGTTTTCAGTGTTGATTGGTATTCAAGATGCTATAAAATTAGAGGTTCAGGTGTTGGCCTTCGGGACCCTTGCAATGTCTTGCATAACTGTTCTGGAATTGTTCAGTTCCGGAACATTTTTTATTGAAAAACACTGCTTATTTAAAAAAAATCGCGATTATCCTAAAGTTTTCTTTTTATGCAAAATTCTTGACTGTTGTAGAACGTTGGACTTGTAGCTGCATACGACGACGTTGTTCTTACGCAAGAAATAGTGCAGTAATAATATTTATCATGTAAAATTTTTTAACCCGTCCAAACCCGGGTAAGTTACCCGGGTTTTCACGGCGGTCAGACTCGAAACCCGGGTTTCGAAAAAAGACCCAGGGTTTGCATTCCCTAGTATACATGCTATGTGCAATGTGGGCGCTGTAAAAAATTTTTTAAAGTGATGTCTGGTAACAACGGACGCGGCTAATAGCGTTGCCCAGCATTAAAGGCTGGGCTACACGCGTACGGCACTACTTGCAGCCAAAATAACTTTAGGCCTACTTCCTTCTTCAGACTGTCCGTCGGCCAGCGACAACACAGCCTCATGGCAATGCGTTTACTAACTCAGTCCGTACTATAAATGACTAACAATGAAGGGCAGTACAGAAAGAATAACCGGAAACTGTTTTTGCCATGTCTCAGTTCGAAGAAAGTGGATTAACTTTGCGGTGGCATGCAGATACTAGTTCCGGTCCAGTCTAAGTGCAATTCACCGTCAGATTTGTGCTGGGCTGAAGACCGCCTAGTTCTCGGATCAGTCTGATGTGATAGAGTGAATTCTAAGTACCACGATGGGTCAGTAGTTTGAAAGGGTGCAACAGCAAAGTCTGAGGATGTAGCTGAGGTCAGAAGGGCGCTCAGTAGCCTATGTTTGAAGCGTAGCTCCGTCAAGGTAACAGGAATGGCCTACACTAGCTGATCACTAGCGCAAAGAATTCTAATTGCAGCCATGAATTTCTATTGTATGTAGACCCTATCAGGACAAATAATATAAATCATTTTTAACATCTCACAAGAGGTTTTTGTTCATTCATTCATTCATTTATAAATTAATATAGCGCCCCTTCAAGAGGACTACTCGGATGCGCTCCCGACTCCAGCACGGCCAAAAAGTACAGTTTTGAGTCTAGTAAAGAAAGCTCCAGTAAGAGTCCCAGGGAGCAGGCGTATCTCCTGAGGAGCCCATTCCAGACCACTGGGCCCAACACGAAAAAGGCTGGATTCTGCATGGTTGCAGTTCGTGCAAATGGTACTAAGGGCACCCTCTTCTCTGTAGAGCGGCGGGGGCGGCGACCTTGAATACCGAGGGGCAACAAAGCTCCCGCAGGTAGTCTGGGGCAAGACCCAGCTGACATCGTCGCACCAAGGCAGCAATTCTGTACTCAATGCGCTGCCGGGTAGAGAGCCAGTTGTAAAGTCTCCAGCATATAGCTGGAGACATGACCAAATTTCGGGATAAGACGCGCTGCAGAGTGCAGGACTCGATCCAGGTACACTGGTCAATTAGATGGGAGGCCAGAGTACAGTGACGAGCAGTAGTCTTTACATTACATGTACAGGGTGGGCCAAAAAAGGAACCCTCTACGCATTTTTGCTAATATTTCTGCCAAAAGTGAGAATTTTTAAATCACGTTTTACATGCTTAAAGGTAATTCATATCTACGTATATTGGCCAAATTGCATCAAAATATTTCACACAGAACAAAAGTTATATCACTTTTACTGAGTCCACCCACTGTTTTTGATGGTTCAAAAACGTAACACAGCAAAAAACAACAAAAAAAGAATTTACTAAGTCACTTCTCAAATAAGTGTTATCAAACAAACTTGTTATTGCCAGATACATATTATTTAGAAAAGAAACAGGGTACCAGCGTAGCTGCACGTCACTGTGACGTCATTTAGCAAGAAGACGATCAAGTTGGTAAATAAAGAATTTTTCAGATTAATAATTTTTTATTGATAAAATGAAATTGAAATGTTTCTAAAATATCAAAATGGGCAAGGTGTCAATGACAGACAAAATTCGTATGCAGACACTTCATGAGCAGGGTCTTTGAGTTAAAGCACTAATCGCCGTTTGCCCTGATAAACAGTGGAAGCTGAGTAGGCCTAACGTTAAAAAATATGCCGCTGCATTGATGAAAGGGGATCGACTCTGGAACGTCGTAAAGGCAGCGGAAGGCCGAAATCTGTCCGCACTCCAACAAATGGATAAACACGTACGGGTAGCTATGCAGAAGAAATACCACAATCTGCGACCAAAGCCAAAAACGATAAGAGAATTGAAGGTCGCATTGAAGTTGACGTGGGAAGATTAACCTCTGGAGCCCATCAACAAAGACATCAAAACTTATCAAAATACTCAGAACATGTTTGGATACTGGTGAAGGACACATTGAACACAAGTTGTGAAACAATAATCAAGTTTGTTTGATAACAATTATTGGAGAAGTGACTTAGTAAAATCGTTTTTAGTTGCCTTTTGTTGCGTTTCGTTTTTGAACTCTCAAAAAACAGTGGGTGGACTCACTAAAAGTGATATAACTTTTGTTCTGTTTGAAAAGTTATGGTGAAATTTGGTCACTATACGTAGATATGAATTATCTTTAAGCCTGTTAAACGTGATTTAAAAATTCTTACTTTTGGCGGAAATATTAGCAAAAATGCGTAGGGGGTTCCTTTTTTTGGCCCACCCTGTACATAGCATTGCATTTTCTAATTTGTAAGAAGATGGTAGCCTAACACCAAAGCTGCAATCCGAATACTCAAAAATTGTTACTGTTATTTGTATTATAACAATTATTATATTTGTTATTATTATTATAATTATCATCATCGTCATCATCGTCGTCGTCGTCATCATCATCATAATCGCCATCGTCATTGTCATCATCATCGTCGTCGTCGTCATCATCATCGCCATCGTCATCGTCATCATAATCATCGCCATCGTCATCGTCATCATAATCATCGCCATCGTCATCGTCATCATAATCATCGCCATCGTCATCGTCATCATCATCATCGCCATCGTCATCGTCATCATAATCATCGCCATCGTCATCGTCATCATCATCATCGCCATCGTCATCGTCATCATAATCATCGCCATCGTCATCGTCATCATAATCATCGCCATCGTCATCGTCATCATAATCATCGCCATCGTCATCGTCATCATAATCATCGCCATCGTCATCGTCATCATAATCATCGCCATCGTCATCGTCATCATAATCATCGCCATCGTCATCATCATCATAATCGCCATCGTCATTGTCATCATCATCATCATCGTCGTCGTCGTCGTCATCATCATCGCCATCGTCATTGTCATCATAATCATCGCCATCGTCATCGTCATCATCATCATGGCGCCATCATCATCGTTACCATTCTTTTTGTTATTTTTATCATTAATTATATCACAGGGATCATATCCCAATAGTATTGTAGTATTTTAATGTCTTATGTTTCGATAGTAGGTGTTACTACCGTTGTATACTTTGTAATAAGTATACACTGCGCAAAATTTTCCGTCTGCGCATGTTCGGTGGTACGATGTTCTTTGGCAGCACGCTGTACTATCAGGATATCCATTCCTACGACGGTATCCATTGCAGCTAAAGCACTGGACAACTTCAGAAATAACTGCGAAGAAACAAGAATAATGGTTATAATTGCTTTCTCGATTTGTATGCGCGTAAGCATTTAGTTCGGATGCATAGTTATTGCAAAAGGCACCACGCCAGCTGCGCTTGAATAAAAATCAAAAATCAATCAAAACTCTTTTATTGAAGCCAAATCAAAGTTACAACAATTAAGAAAATGCAGCAGCATTATGGAACAGTTTACATGAACGTTCTTTATAATAATAAATTGACCATGAGAAGCCTAATGATTTCCCCTAACGTTAGACTTACGTATAAACCGCATGTGATCTCATACAAGTACATCAGACTTATTAGAAGCTTTTACGTATACCTGCAACAGTTGAAATCATCAGCAGAAGAGTCAACGTTGTAAGAAAAAAGCCTGCCATTTTCGGTTAGTCTTCCTCTTGCGAACTCGCTTCTGTATGACAGGCAAAGCAACGTATAATAATTATTATAAGCTGTATTGCGACCGTCTTTTTAATGTATCGTCGAAACTGTGTCATAATAAATGCATGCAGGTGTTTATGTATGCACGCAAGTATTCACGTACGTAGTACGCGTGTAGGCCTGTTGGTTAGTTTGTATGCATGCACGGATGTTCGTATGCATGTACGCGATGAGTCAGTAAAAAACGTCACCCTACAACGTGGCGTAAGGTCTAATGGTGGAACGGATGCACGCTATCGGGTGACCGGCCGGTCCACGAGACCCGGCGACCCTATTGACTGATTAGAAGATGCTCCGTAGTTAAAGATTTTATTCGCAGAGCACAATTTATTGTACCTTTAGACGATCTTCTTTTATTATATCGATGTCATCACTTCCAACACGATGCCACTTTACATGTTTAAGATCTGAGATTACATGTACTGTACAGGAACTGAGCCTTTGGCTCAGCTAGGCTACTGATGCAGTAAACAATACCTTGTTTGGTAAGGTATTCGTTTAGGTTACTCACTTACTCAAATAACTTACAGATTGGCTGTCTATCTGTCTGTCTGTCTCTTGCTCTCTAAGAATCTACCTGTTTCTTCTTTTATCTCTCTGCCTCCTCTACATCAGCGCTCTGTGATGCCTCATTAGCAGAGGGATGCGTTTCTTGCCGGAGAGCCAGAAGCGTGCCATCGCATACGGGCACGGCCAGAAATAAGAAAGCCTGGAATGGATCCGGACAACATCAAGCACTACCGCCCTAACTCTAACCTGACGTTTCTTTTTAAGGTTATTGAGAAGACAGTGGTAAGGCAGTTGCAGAATATTCGGAATCGAGCAACCTCATGCCGAAGATATAATCCGGTTTCAGTAAAGGCCATTCGACAGAAACCGTTCTTCTGAGGTTCACCTGTGGCAAAGCTCGAGGGTACGTACCATACGTATTCTATTTTTTGAAAAGTACGTACGTATTTTAACGTACCCTATTTTAGGGTACGTAAACAATACAAAAATAATACAAAAATACGATAACCACGTCATTGCTCATCAGATTATACGTAGGCTATGGGTTGCCGGGTAAACCAGAAATAAAATGTTCGTGTATGATAGACCTACGTACCATACGCGTATTCTATTTTTTGAAAGGTACGTACGTATTTTAACGTATTCTATTTTAGGGTACGCGTACCCTCGAGCTCTGACCTGTGGCGTTTGCGATGCCATCGGCTCTGAACACAACACGCTGCTCGCACTCCTGCGTATGAGCGCGGCTTTTGACACTGGGAATCACAGCATCCTGCAAACAAGACCACGCACCTGGTTTGGAGTTGTCGGACGGGTCTTTGAGTGGATGTGTTTTTCGTTAGAGGGTGAATGCAAAAAACGGGCACGACGATATTAGTATTATTATTATGTTTATCTGTAATGTGTAAACACTCATGAATTCTAGATAAAGGAGTAGGCCTACAAGACTTGATTGACATGCAGACTGACGCAGCGAGAAGCCACGCCTGTCATAGGGTCGAAGGGAGAGAAGGCAGATAGCAGGGGCACGGCAAAATGAAAGGAATAGGAGAGCGCGGTTGGGGCGAGAAGGAAATTTGACATGCGGCGGTGGTAGAAAAGACAGAGGAAAGCAGGGAAAGGAACTCTCTGAGAGGAGAATTCGGAGGGAAGATTGGAGAGTGAGCTTGTTCGCGAGAAAGGGCTACAGCGGTCAGGATAAGAGGATATTGTAATTGAGGACCTCTCACAAAATCCTTGGGCTCGACGTCAAGAGAAACGTTATGTTATGTTAAACAACCGTTCTTTGTAAATAAGCCGTTAATAGATTGTATAATAGGATTTCATATACTGAATTTGCAAGATACGATCACCCACGTACAACTTAGCTACTAAACCCCAGAAAATTAGTCGCTGTCGTATTCATAGCAGCAACGTTCAGGGACTGACAGATAAGCAATTGAAGCGGCATTCCATAACTGGAAGATACAACACGTTGTACGTGACCTGGGAGTGTTTCTGGATGAAGACCTGTCTAAGGAGGACCATGTCAATTCCCTCTGCAGGTTTTGCTTGTATCATATACGTCAGATTTGAGTCATACTGGGGATAATTATCATTTGCCACCCACTGTGACTCTTGTCCACTCCTTTATGCTGGACTACTCAACGGTGTCCTTGCGGGTCTGCCAAGGTTCCAGGAACGACATCTTCAGACCTTCCTCAAATGCACCTCCCGAGTCTAGATACACTGTCAAAATTCTCGTATATTTCGATCCACGAGGACAGGGTTACATTCAAGATCATACTCATGGGACGAACATCGATGGTAATAATAATAAGTAGGCCTATGTATACGTGTCGGAAGGCAAAAACTGCAGATATATGCAAATAAGTATGTGTAGGTATGTGTGTATGTATGTATGTATGTATGTATGTATGTATGTATGTATGTATGTATGTATGCATGCATGCATGCATTATTATTATTATTAAATAAATTTTGTAACGCGCACAAGGTCACACCGAAATGTGAATCTGAGGCGCGAATAGTCAGCCGCCAGGTGAAGTTGCACTTAGATTTCTAAATCCTTGAAAGCCAAGGAGAAATAGTGAGTTTTGAGCCGCTTTTTGAAGGAAGGAAGTGAAGTTGAGCTACGAAGAGAAAGTGGTAGTCGATTCCATTCCTTTGGAGCAGAGGCGTGGAATGCACGAGAGCCCATAACTGTTCTGCAAAGTGGCTCGGCTAGAAGACCTGTACTGGATGATCGCAGACAACGAGGAGGGATGTAAGGAGTTAGTATGCATACATGTGCATGAATGCACATGTATGCATGCATGTACATGTATGTAGACCTACGTATGTACTATGTAGGTATATACGTATATGTATGTAGGCATGCAATTTATGTAATAGTCTATTTATGCATGACTGTAGTCTGTATGTGTGCATGTGTATTATATAAGTCGGTTTGTATTCCCAAAGAACATTATAAGATGCAGTAAATCACCTTAAAATGTTTATGAAAACTCCAAGTACGTTATCAGAAATACATGTAAACATGAACGGAAAGTTGGCAATGCGAAAACAAGAACTTAATATTTTAATCTTTGATCATTAAAAAAAGCATTTGCAATAAGACAAATGATTTTGTTTATGAAAACAAGAAATAACGACTGGAAACACAGCTGTTGCAAGATTATTCAATGTGTGTTCAGTCAATAATCGCTTAATTCTTTGTCCTGATGCAACTTCAGAAGAATATTACCACGATAGAAATGCGTGAATGAGTAAGAAAGTATGCACGCACAACTTTGATGTGAGCACATCTTAGCTCATCGACTCCCTACTAGGGCGATTTAGATGAGCGTCGTAAGCTTCCAAAGAGTGATGCGGTCTGCATGAATTTAGAGGGCATCTAGTAAAATTCTTTATTAAAAATATGACGTCGGACATTTAATTATTTTGCGTGTAAGTTCTGTTAACGTAGTCGATTGAATGATAATAGACTGCATGCAATTCAAAGTTAAGAGCAGCAGCAACATTTAATAATATCATCTCCGTCATCATAGATGGCTTGCTTCTATCTCTATAGCGTTGCCGTTAAGAGACTCTGTGAATCGTCCGGGTCTTGGGTTTGCCTCTTGCCTGTCACACTGTGCGTAGACTGAAGTTCAGCGGGAGACGGTCTGTTTGCTTCCTCCATATCTATGTATTTATGAACCGTTCGACCGGTCTCTTCCTGCAGTTTCTCCTGAGCTCTTACACCAAGGTTCAGAAAGTCCGTGAGTTGCAGTCCTGTCTTCAAAACATCGGCAGTTTCCTTCTTTCGATCATCTTCAGGACAGTGGTTGCCAAATTAAAACAGTAGCCTACCTCTGAGGTAGCCTACTCCTAATATCGCAATTGCACTACCACATCTTGGTCTAATGGAATTGCAAAGCTCAATCATGCATTGACAGTATTGCGATATAATTTATGGAACAAGAGGGACCAATATGATTTCGGCTCCTTCTAATAAAGCAATGAATAACAGAGGTTTTGTTTCCTGAGACGTTTGGATGTAGGCCTACCCTATTGATTTTGGGCTGCTGATCACGAAAATGACCTTGACATTTGCCTGTCACGTAGAGTTTTTTCGCAATAGGTTATTTTTGTAATTTTCTTTCACATTTTCACTCTACTGAAATAGAAATGTGTTAAAAAGTAGGCCTAAGCTGTTTTGTATATTCCAGGCATGCCTGGGCATGCACTCAGAGCAGGTTACACAACATGCAATGTAAATGTTAAGGCTTAGGTATGCCTGTGCATGCCCGGATAGGCTTAGTTACGATGGATGTTGGCAGGACAGGCTATAAAAGGAGCTTGCATACACAGACGCGATAATACCAGTTGATATGTATGTTGATGCGCAACGCGCATAAATAGCATGGTTTTTGCTGTACGATAAATACGATAAATAATATAATGTGGGTTCACCATTACGGTAATATTGCATAAATAAATCTTGCATACCATTTTTTTAAAATGAAACACAAATTCTGAGAATACCACAGTATTCAGCATGAAAAATTATAGAAACTATAGAAAACAGCAGAAGTTTCTTCAGAAACAAAAAAGTAAAAATTTGTTGTCCAGTGTAATTACCCATAGGGCTTCCCTCCCACAAAATCCGAGCTTATCTCGACTAATGCGACTCCTTCGATGCAGCCTGAAGAAGTGCATGTTTTGAGTGACATGGTACTGTCTAATTATGAGCATTTCCAGTTATTCTACTGTAAAGCATCTACCGGTCTGCATGATACATGTGCAACTCCTCAGCCTACAAGTCCAAATATTCAGTGAAATCACAACAGTTATCGGGTATCAACCCTAGGCCTACCTGATATTTTAATTGGACTTCTTCAATAGATTATGATTTTCAAATATGGTCTTACTTAAAAAGACCATTGAATGGTGCCTTGTGGAAGGACGATAGGCGTTATTGAAGTAATTGGATTTTAAATGCTACACTTATCTAATATAATATGTTAAACCTCACATACATTAAAATTATTGATTGACGCTGGACCTGTAAGATGTTGTCTGCAAGGTGAATGCCCATTGAATTGAAACTGGACATGAATAATATACAACCTTTCCAACACGAGTTTTCTCTTTTTAAAATGACATGCCCTGATGCAGATGTATTGGACTGGGAGTTATAATCATTTTCAATATGATTTAATATGTCGTTCGCTATTTAGGCCTACACTGGCTGATGCAGATAACATGTTGCTCCGTATAGGCTACTGTTGCTACAGTTTCATTCATTATTGTAAGTTATTATCGTAATATTCTACAAAGTATGTTCTCCTGTAATAAGAATTTGTACATTTGGCTATTTCAAGCAATGCCTCAAAATATTTCCCGGATCCTATTTCCGGCATTAAATCTTGTAATTGCAGCAGCTAATATCTTTCTATAGCGTATTCCATGAGCCATACATTTGGTCTACTTTAATCAATCGAACTCTTAGATGCCAAATATTCTTCTTCCCCGTGCATGTTTTTTCTAAACATTACAATCAGTGGCAAGTAATTCTTACGCAGTGAGATGAATAATTTGTGCGTTGGCCAGTTATCGCTTTCGAAATACAGACAGAGAATGATCTACGCCTGTGAGCGCCCCTTCCCCCTCACGAATCGGACCATGGTTACTAATTCAGTACTTGTTAAATTGTGTTAAGTTTAATTAATTCTAGCCAAAATCAACTTTTATCGTATTTGTGAGCTGATTACATTTAAATGACTTTTCGTTTCATTAAAAGTTTGATGCCTGAAAATTATTTAAAGCTTGTGAACGAATCTGTTCTACGCAAACAGTAATAAGGTTTTTGTTGATGCTTTAGCTTTCACTAGCAAGAACAACAGCTCTTGTGAAATAGTTTGCGAATGGGGCGGAGTGCGTTCGAACCATTTTAATTGCTCATGTCAGAGGATATGCTGCGATTGCTACTGTAGCAATTTCGGCGCCACCTGCTTGCAAAAAACAGTCATCGCAAATTCAACGTCGAATACGATCATCCGAAACCATTAACAGCGCTTGACAAAAACGACGAAATAATTGACCTAAGGCATCCAGAATTGTAAACAATAAAATCAGGAAAGTTTGTTAAGACAAGAAACATCAGACAATTATCACATTGCAATAAATAGTGAAATTGTAAATTAATGACGTCGTAATTTATACTTTCTCGTTGATGCCTAAGTATAAGAAAAGAGTGGAGTAGCAGCAATCGTAAATATGTATAGCACCATTTCTAAAGAAACCTATTGGACGCTCTTTACCTAATCAAATGAAAGCATGGTCGAACAGGATGGTTTGTAAGCACTTCTGGAAATAATGCAAAGAGAGGCCTATAGGAGCTTCTGTCACATGTTAGGCAACTTATTCCAGGTGGATGGACCGACCACAGCAAAGGTGGAGGTGCGAATAATGGATTTGGTAGTAAAGTGTACATGCGGAAAACTTGTCTGCTGCATGTACACAGACAAAATTCGTAGGTTTGTCTGTGTATCATTTCATTTGTCTAATCGCATTATCGCAAGAACGGAGCGCCATACTGCTAAGAGCAAACGGTGATGCTTTATCGTATGACGGAGACGCAATGAATCCATAATAGGCTATAAGAAATCCATTTAATCCTCATAACATCATTACCCTATACCCTTATTTAATAATAATAAGCCAATAATAATAATAATAATAATAATAATAATAATAATAATAATAATAATATTATAATAATATCTTTTCTTTAATTTAGCGCCTGACAAACGCACTGCGCTGTACATTTACATGTTATGCAATTGAAACAATCTTAACTAGTTAACTACTAACAAAGAACAGACAGCCTGTAATACGACGCTAATAGCAGCCTACAAAGCATATCCGCCCAACGGGGCTCGAACTCGGTACCTCTCGCACTCTTCGCCAGATGTTATCCAACGCGCCACCGGACCCCCCAACGCTATAGGCTGTAGGCTTTCGTGTCTCCTCGGACTCCCTACATTGCCTTGCGACCGGATTCACCCTTGAATTTGGCTTGCACAGCAATTTCGCTTATTACCGATCATCTTCTGATGATTTGAGTATAATTATAATTACAGCGGTGCTATTATTATAGTTCTCAGATTAAATTGTAGCCATTGTTGACGTCACCTGCTCAACGGTTTGATTGTATCTGCTGAACACATCGAAATTATGCAATGACGTCATAAACAACACAAACACATTAATAATTAAGTTCGCATTCGCAGCTCATTTGAAAGAATTCAACTTTGCTGCTGATGTATTGGTTTTTAACATAGCTGATTAATTAGCGTTGCCTTTCACATTAAATTCACAAAGATTTGCTTGTAGCAATACTTTCGAGCAGTTGTGACATACTTTCAACGCCTTCGTTCGAAGTTACACGAATATCGATCATGCCAGCAACCCTTTAAACTCTAGTGTTTAGATTTTCTCAGGCAGTTATAATATCACCGGAATGGCCGAATCAAGTGAAACTACACAGGTACATGGAGGACAATTGTTTGCCTTTATCACGCTAACATCGCTACAGTTTAAACTTTGTGAAGTTATAGTATTCCCGTGGTTTTACTCAGTACATTACACAGCAAAGGGCCAACAGAGTCATAGGTCATTGCCTTTCGCTTCATGGGGCCGCGCCTGAGTATTTGCGCGATTACTGCATCGGGACGCATTCTTCCGCCTCCGGGTTGCGACTGAGATCGCTAAAGAAAAGCGATCTTCGCGTAAAACGGATGAAAACCCGTTTTGGCGATCGCGCTTTCTCGGCGGCCGTCCCCAGATGCTGGAACGGTCTTCCTCCTGCCCTGCGAGCGGCTAACACAGTTGACTCCTTCAAATCTGGACTCAAGACTTATTTGTTCTGTAAGGCCTACCCTGCTGTTAGTTGACTGTGAGGCGCCCTTGTAACGACATGGCTGTGTTACGGCGCCATATAAATTGTCACTGTTATTATTATTATTATTATTATTATTATTATTATTATTATTATTATTATTATAGGCACGATGCTGTGCTGTGGCAGTCCGAGACCGAGGAACTAGAAGGTAATGATTGTCTAAAGAGCGGAGAGGGCGTCCAGGAGAAGCTGAGATCAGAGATAGCGTGGAGCTTGACCCAAAATCATTTACACGTAAGAAAGAGAATTTTAAACTGAATCCGAGCAGTTAAATGAAGCCAATGAAGGTCTTCAGTCATGAAAGTCGAAATATGGGAGAAACGAGGTAGGTGGGCATCGCCGGGCAATCAAGCGAGCAGCTGCAATAAGTACTGATTGAAGTGTAGCCAGACGGAGTTTTGGTAGGCCTATAAGTAATGAGTTACAGTAGTCAATGCGTGAACAGACAAAGGCATAAACCATGGAAGAAAAAATCGGCGAGGGGACAGATCGTCGAATGGCACGTAGACGCCGCAAATGATAAAAACTGGACCGAGATAGATTAGAGATATGTGCAGAGAAGGAAAGAGTAATGTCAAGAGTAACACCCAGGTCACGGACATTGTCGAGAAAGTAAACTGAGGGAACTTCTTGGCAAGCAAATCGTAATCAAGTTTAATTATGTATGCCAGTCAACGTTTGGAGTATGAACCTGATACTTATTGTAGTTTTAGTTGAGTTGGGTGAAGCAGGAATCTCCAATTTGTGTAAAAGCAATGTTTCTTGACTGCGAAACAATGCATGTGAAAAGAGAGGCATCATTTTAAGATTTCATGAGATGGAACCGTTGTGTGCAAAAGTTCTAGCTGTAGAGTTGTAATGCATGTTGTTGCAGTTTGAGGAAAATAAGATTTGCGGGAAGACTCAGTTTAGGGTGGTAATGCCCAGGAGAGGCAGATGGCTTTCCCTCGTTGAAGAGGCACTGAAATCTCTTTCTATAGCGTATTTCATGCTACATACCTCTGTTTTTCATGTTCTCTCTTCTGCAAACCAAGTCCTCTTGCGTCAAATATTTCTCCATTGCGGTTCGCAGAGTGTCATGCCTAGTCTTACTCCGACCGCGAACCGTGCCTCCTCGTCTGAGAGGCGCAAGCCTAGACGTTCAGAGGAGCTATGTAGCATCCAACCGCCAGGATAGCACGATCGCGCGGACCGCTAGTTGGCTTAATGCTGGCTCGTACAAGTATTTCTACACATTGGAGAGCTAAGTATTTTTAGCGGTGAGATGCTGCTCCCGTTGGTGATTCCACAACAGTACTGTCAGTTCCATAGAAACGTTGATTGCTGAATTAATAAGTTCGTATGGTACGGTGGTACCTCAGCCGACTCTGTTGCAAACAAGCTCCATGCAGTCAATTGCGTAGCTTCGCCCCAGAAGCTGTCACCGCCACTTTTATAAATGGCGGTGACCGTGCGATCACCACCATTTTTCAAAGTGACGTCGCAATACAAATTTACGCCTGCGTCTGCTGTTCGATTGCGCTCGCAGCAGATCAAGCCAGGAAGGCAGAAAGTGACATCGTATACGACTACGTATAGATGGGCAGCGAATTCCCAGGCCACCATCTCTCACCGGCAACAAAAGCCTCAAGCCAATAAACGGCCGTCATCATGGTCCACATTCAAGACAGTTGCTCTCAGCAAATTGTTGAACCGAATAACGCCCGTTCAATGAGCACAAAGCTCTACTTGCTGTTCTTTTTATTTTCACTATAAATAAATCTGAGATAGTGTTTTTTTTACACTTTACAGTCATATTCACAAATCAAATTTGTTATAATAAAAAAATGTTCTCTACAATTCTAAATTTAAAAGGTTATCCTGTATAAAACAGTATATTTTTGCCTAATGGATCATATTTATCCTTAACATTCATTTTTAAATATGCACAATTTGAACATAGCTTTATGAAGTTTTAAAAATTTAAAAATATTAAATTATGCCACTGATTTGGAAGAGAATTTAGTTGTTATAAGTTCTTGGTTTTCTGGATAGATCTTAGGCTTCTTCGCCCTCGTCCTCCTCAAACTCACCCTGCTCGTCATCCTGGTACTGTTGGTACTCTGAGATAAGGTCGTTCATGTTGGACTCGGCCTCGGCGAACTCCATTTCATCCATGCCCTCTCCGGTGTACCAGGCGAGGAAAGCCCTTCGGCGGAACATGGCCGTGAACTGCTCTAGGATGCGCTTGAACAGTTCCTGGATGGCGGTGCAGTTTCCGATGAAAGTAGCCGACATTTTGAGACCTCGAGGTGGGAGATCACAGACAGTTGTCTGCACGTTGTTTGGAATCCATTCGACGAAGTAACTGCTGTTCTTGTTCTGGACTTGGAGCATCTGTTCATCGACTTCCTTCATCGACATTCGGCCACGGTAGACGGCAGCAACGGCGAGGCAACGTCCGTGACGAGGATCGCAGGCGGCCATCATGTTCTTGGCGTCGAACATCTGCTGAGTGATTCCGGGAACTGTTATGGCGCCGTAGTGTTGACTACCGCGGGATTTCACTGGAGCATATCCAGTCATGAAGAAGTGGAGTCGAGGAAACGGAACCATGTTCACGGCCAGTTTACGCAGATCGGCGTTGAGATGGCCGGGGAAGCGGAGACAGGTGGTGACACCTGACATGGCGCCTGACACGAGGTGGTTGAGATCAGCGTAAGTTGGGGTGGGTAGTTTAAGAGTACGGAAGCAAATGTCGTAAAGAGCTTCGTTGTCGATGCAGTAAGTTTCGTCTGTGTTTTCGATGAACTGATGGACGGACAGCATTGCATTGTATGGCTCAACGACTCTATCAGACACCTACACACACGAAAGCAAACCATAAGACGCCATACATTCTATGGACTGCATTGGCGAACTTGATCTTAGGCATAAATCTCACTGGATTCAGTATTGAAAATAGGCATTTCTGTAAATGGGTTAAATAACGCAAAATCTTGTAGCGCAACGATTGCTAATATTCATCACAGCACAGCCTCTGGAACCTTTCGCCCTTTAAATTGTAATGCAAAATAGCTTACAGGCCGTGGAAATGCGGAGTATGCTATGAAAAATTTAACAACGCCTTCAAATAAGAATTTGTAGGTCAACGCGACTATTTCAGCTCGCAATTTACTTTCAAAAGCCGATATATGGACATTTGAAATTTCGAAGAGGTTTCTGATTTCTCATGAAACGTCATACGACACACGGCCTCCTAAATAGAGTATTCGCAGGGCATTGCGGGATTTCTCCGACAAGCCAAAGACCTATCTTGGTAAGAGGTGTGAATGTTGCGTCTCATGCGCCTCTGTGCTATTATATTGTATTGTATTTGTTAATATATATAGCGCCGCTCACAGCAGTGGCCATTCAGTAGAGCTCCCAGTGCGAGAACCCTTCGAGAAGAGGAAGGTTTTCAGGAGGGAGAAGGCTGTAGGAAAAGACCCACAAAGAATGGTAATACGTAGAGAGGAGGGAAGGGCATTCCATAGGGAGGAACCAAAAGCGTTTTAAAAACGTTTTTGGGTCAAGCTCCACGCTACCTCTGTGATCTTATCACACCGCATATCTCAGCTACTTCTGGACGGTGTCACGACTATTCGTCTACCGACATTTCGTCTACGACACTTCGTCTACACATATTTCGTCTACCGACATTTCGTCTACAAAGTTATTTGATATTGTCACTTTAAAATGGAAGCTGGATTGAAGAAAAAAACTGTTTCCCTAAATGGAAGTGGGATTGATGAAAACATTCCTGTGTTGAAATAGAAGCTGGATTGATCGAAATAATTTTTACCGTAAATAGCAGCTGGATACCAAGCTAGATGCATGGATGAAACTAAGTTTCGATTCAATAGAAGTTGGATTGATGAAAATAATCTTTTCAGTAATTAGAAGCTGGATTCCTGAGAATATTTAGCACGTTTAAGTGAAACTATAAGAAAGCGGCCTCTGCTGATTAGCCGTAATGGATAAAGATACGCTTGTAGACGAAATGTCGGATAGACAAAGTGTCGTAGACGAAAAGTCTGTAGACGAGTTGTCGTGGAACCCTTCTGGACGTCCTCTCCGCTGTTTAGACCATCATGACCTTCTAGTTCCTCGGTCTCGGACTGCCAAAGCACAGCATCGTGCCTATGCCTCTGTTGGCCCTTTGCTGTGGAATGACCTTCCTGCTATAACTCGTGCTCTGATGCTATCTATCTACTGTTTCTGATCGTTCTCTTAAGACGTTTCTTTTTTTGAGGGTCCTTCGCACTGGAAGCGCCTCTGATTAGGTTGTACTGCACTGCGAGATGCGCTTTATAAATCCGTAAATAGAATAGAATATCGTCTGGGGTGTCATGGCGGCTGGTTGATTCTATGTAGGAGGCGTGACCATTTACCGTTTTTCTCGTCGTTTGTTATCGTTATTTGCGATAGACATTTGGATAAATCAGAAAATTACTAACGTTACTCGCCTTTGTTCACTCTGAGTATCCTGAACTCGTAATTTAAACGCGGAACCATGTCATGTTAACTCGACTCGGGAGTGGCGACCACGTTACCTTCAAAAAGCCTGTGTCGTTGTTTCATTGTTGTATGAATTAATCGAAAAGCTCCTATCCTCACTCGCCTTCGTTTCATCCTGGTTATTCATCCTGGTTATTCTAAACTCGCAACACAAAAGCGTAGTCATGTCAAAGAAGTCTCTGAAGGGCGATGCGGGTCCGAAAGTGGATGACTGCTGGATAGTATAGCCCAAGATGATCGTTTTGTCGATGCAGTACTGATACGTCTGTCGGACAGAGTCGATGCGATCATAGAAGCTTCATTTAACAAACTGGCTGATAACGTTCTCTCCAGACTAGAATCTATGGTGGAAAAGGCTACAAATGAGCGCTTGTCAAAGTCATGCGAAACTTTACATCAGAAAATGTCAGCACTCGAAGACGAAAATTTGCGTCTAAAGTTTCAACTAGAAGAATCGGAGAAGACCGCGCGTCTGAATAACTTGGTGATCCATGGCCTTCCGGAATCTACATCAGGTGGAGAATCAAACTCAAACTCTAAACCCACCTACCTCCAGTTTCGTCAGACAGCTATTCAAGATGCTTTGGAATTCTTCACCACTGGTCTTCAGGTACCAGTGACGGTAGCCGACATTTCCTTTGCTTACAGAATACCTAACAAAGCCAAGGGTGCATCTCGACCTCTAATCATCGGATTCGTGGGTAGACGGATGCGGGACGAGGTCTTCGCTGCTCGTAAGTCACTTTGGTACCCACCCAGCTCAAAATCGTCTTCCATCTACATCAACGATCACTTGACCAGATCAAACTCTCTGATCCTTGCAAAAACAAGGCAACTATTGAAAGACAAGAGAATTCACTCCACCTGGACCACTGGAGGAACCGTCCTGATCAGACTGTCTGATTCTTCAAATGAGAAACCGATTAAAGTAACTTCTCTACAGCAACTTGTTGATCTCCTTCCCTCTTCCTCAGATACTCAATCGACGGGGTGAAACTTCATCCTCTTCTTCCTTTCCTCCAAAAGGGAGGAAATTTGCCTTAACGTTTGCAGTTGGGAGTTCTCATCCATGGAACTTTGCAGATGAGGGTTCTTTCAGTAGGTAAAGGTACTGTACCAAATTGTCGTGAACGCTATTTGTCATTGTTTGTTGTCATTTTTTTCTCCATTCACCTGTCATCATTTACTAAGCGAACTTTGATGCTTATGGTTCGATTGATTCAGGGATAATTAAAATCTTGTTATTAGCACAATCTGTGTACTGTTTACCAGGAATTGGTTTTATTCTTTTCAGGAGTTCTTATGTGTTTATAGCATAATTTGGTTTGATTATGATGCTCTATTTCTTGCATTCATTTGTTCTGTTCTTACGCGAGTAGATTATGATTTGCTCTGATTATGGCGCCTTATTATTTTGCTCATTCTTTTCCTGCTATTATTCTATTCTTATGTACTTATTACATGATTCGATTTGATTATGTGCTTTATTTGTTGCACTCATTCTTTTCCTGCTATTATTCTATTCTTTTGTGTTTATTATTTGATTTGATTATGTGCTTCATTTGTTGCACTCATTCTTTTCCTGCTATTATTCTATTCTTATGTGTTTATTACATGATTTGATTTGATTATGATGCTTTAATTATTGCACTCATCCTTTTCCTGTTATTACTCTATTCCTTTTACTCTTATCTCACGATTTGATTTGATTATATGTGGCTCAAATTTCTGCACTCACTTCTCCTATTCCTATTCTTTCCCTTTGTGATTATAATTTGATTTGTTTTTATGATGTTTTAATTGCGGCATTCCTTTCTCACAATGCCTCTAGCACAGTTAATTTTTGTTCCTTTAGTGTTGCTCAGCTATTAACCGTTTATGTTGACAATTGGCTTATTATAGCCATTAATATAATCCTACTTGATTACCAGAATTTGGTTAATTGAACCAGTGAACTCAGTTCCATATGTGATTATACCCTCTTTTGCCATTGGTTATGGCTATTTCTTTTTGTCCATTCATTTTGTTTTGAAAACGACTTTACTCAGTTGATCCTATCTGACTATTGGTCATTCACCTATTTAGATTTTAAGCTGTAGCTGCCTGCCCAGGCGGTGATCTGTTGTTGTGTAGCCTGTGTACACTTCCATTGACCGTACTCGAGAAAGAGCGGTTGTACATACTCCTATTGGATAGTCACTAAATTGTTCAACCTGTCCAGGGACAGCTCATCTACTTGTAGTATATGTAATCTTATAATTAAGAACACATGCAAGGTTTTCATTTGTGAGGTGTGTAGCGAAGCAATTCACTTTAAGTGCTCTGAAGCTGATTACTCTCTTGTAACGGATCCATGGCTGTGTACACGATGTAGTATGGAAGTGTTCCCATTCAATCATATTGTGGAGAATGATGTGTACTTAAGTAGTGTGACTGATAGGAATCCGTTGCCTTCACTCTATGGAGTTTTGAGGGAGGATATAAAACTGGATGTATTTGTTGATGATTCTGAAAACAGAACTCTGTTGAATAACACTGATATAGATCCTGACCAAAATTATTTTCCAAATACTTCCTGGGACAGCTGCTATTCCACTCCGTATGCATTAAAGTCTAAATTCAACCCCAGTGGCGCACCCTTTTCCACTATGCACGTCAATTGTAGAAGCGTGCTAAATAAACTAGATGAAATTCGATCTCTACTTGATCAACTTCCAGTGTCTATTTTGGCCCTTTCTGAGACCTGGTTAGAAGCTAACTCAGAGGAATTTGTTAACATACAGGGATATCACAGTGTACATAGGTCTAGGGATGATGGTAGAGGAGGGGGGTTAGTTTCCTCATTAAGGAAGGCATTGTTTATGAGCCCTTTGATTTGGCAAAACATAACCTCACTCACAACACTTTTGAGGGTCTGTTCATTCGAGTCAATCTAAAAAAGGTACTTGTATAATGGGTGTTATCTATAGACCACCGGGTCAGAATCTTGAGGATTTCAATGGTGAGATGGATTGCCTATTATCAGTGATCATGAACAAGAGTAAAGATGTGATTATACTGGGTGATTTTAATGTGGACCTACTAAAGGTTAATGAGCATAGGGGAACTAACTCTTTCTATAATTGCTTGACAGCACACCACCTCTTGCCTGTTATTACTAGACCAACAAGAATCACTCCTCTCTCTTCTACCCTGATCGACAACATATTTACAAATGCTTGGCCTAATATTTTGGACTCCTCTATTATTGCTTATGATTTATCGGATCATCTGCCGGTCTTAGCTCGTTTTGACTTTGAAGCAACTAAGTATGGGAATTCTTCCTGTCATGCTTACCGTATTATTAATGATGAAAGGATGGAGGTTTTTGGGAATGCCCTTGCTAGTCTTGACTGGGCTCCTGTCACGGAAGCGTGTGTTGAAGGGGATGCGAACAAAGCCTATGATCTGTTCCTGAACTTATATAAAAATGTCTATGATAGAGTTTTTCCTTTGCATAATAAAATGAATAGTGGCAAGTCTCGTTATAAGCAACCCTGGATGACCCGAGGGCTACTTAAATCCAGTAGAAAGAAATCCCAACTCTATTTAAAATATCTGAAAAATCCAAATCCAAGCAATAAAAGCAAATTCACTGCATATAGAAATAAATTCAAAACGGTCAGAATTAGAGCAGAGAAAAACTACTATGCAGCCGAGTTTTGCAAATATGAAAATGATCTTAAAAAAACTTGGAGTCTTATCCGGTCTATAGTGAAAATGGGGGAACAAGAATCAAAAATTGAATCATTAATAATTAATGGAGTCAGGATAGAGGATGCTGAAATTATGGCTAATAAGTTCAATAACTATTTTACAAGCATCGCACATTCTCTTGCAGAAAAAATACCGAATTCCTCACTCTCCTTTAAAGAGTATATGAAACCACCTATACCCAACTCTTTTGTCCTTTCCCCAACTTCTCCAGAAGAAATACTGAATCGAAGCTACACCATTCGTTCAACTCACAGTAGGGGGGTTGACGACATTGATCCCTGTATTGCGACTCCCCACATAGCTAGTGTAGCTACCCCATTAGCAGAAATAATCAATTGCTCCTTTAAAACGGGGATAGTTCCACAGGCTACAAAAATTGCAAAAGTTGTTCCTATCTATAAGAAAGGAGCAAAGGATAATGAAACGAAGCAAAGGTAGGAAAAGGCGCTTCATCAATACAATTATATTTGTTTAGTTGTTCCTATCTATAAAAAAGGAGCAAAGGATAATGAAACGAATTATAGACCCATATCAATTCTCCCTTATTTTTCTAAATTCTATGAAAAGATAATGTACGATCGCCTTTATAACTTTGTGGAAAAATCAAACATCATCTTTCACTCCCAACATGGTTTCCAGGCCGGGCATTCCCCCTATATGAATCTGATAAGCATGCAAGACAAGATATCTAGTGCTATCGAGAATAACGAATATGCTGTAGGTATATTCTTCGACTTAGCAAAGGCATTCGATACCGTTGACCATGAAATTCTCCTGCGTAAATTAGAATCATATGGAATACGTGGAATGCAGCTCGACTGGTTTGCCAGCTATTTTGACAATCATCTTCAATGCGTTTGTTGTAACGGAACCCTCTCTGATCTTAAGATAATTAACTTTGGGGTACCCCAAGGATCTAACCTCGGTCCTTTGTTATTTCTCATTTACATTAACGACCTGCCAAATGTATCATCAATTTTATTCTTTATTCTATTCGCTGACGACACTAATGTCTTTTACTCCCACAAGTCACTACACTCCCTGTTTGAAACTGTCAATGCAGAACTTACATTGGCTGCTGATTGATTCTGTGCTAACAAACTTACTCTTAATTTGGAAAAAACGAACTTCATTATATTTAAATCACATAGAAAATCTGGGCCATTAGATAACCAGATGTCGCTGAATATTAACGATGTTCCCATTACTCAGGTTAATTCGACTAAATTCTTAGGGGTATATGTGGATCAACACATGACTTGGAAGGAACACATACATAATATCGCCATTAAAATTGCAAAAAATGTAGGTATTCTAGCTCGTACCTCTTATTTGTTACCCCCACCAATTCGAATGAAGTTATATTATTCTCTTGTATATCCTTATCTAACCTATTGTAATCTGATATGGGCCTCAACATACGACACAAGATTGAACAGACTAGTAATCCTTCAGAAGCGAGCAATACGCATTGTGGCAGGGGCCAGTCCACGAGAGCATACAGCTCCTTTATTCTCTATCCTTAAATTGCTTAACATTGAGCAGATCAAGACGGTTCAAATTGGGGAGTTTCTGTATAGATACGAGCATGGCCTACTCCCTCTGGCCTTTAGAGGTTTCTTCCAGCACGGTACAGAAATACACTCTTACCAAACAAGAAATGCTAAAGCCTTTCGTCCTGTTTTTGCTCACACCAATACACGCCTGTTCTCCATTAAATCTGTTGGTACTACCATTTGGAACAACCTTCCCAAATACATTCGCGATGCACGCAATTTACACATGTTCAAGAAAATGCTACGCCTACACTTAATTAATGACTGTAATTCACCTGTACCTTGTGTGTAGAAATATGTTTTATCTAGTTAAGACAAAAAAGTGACATGTTATGCTGCTCATGACTATTGTACTTTCTCTGGTTTACTGTTATTTTTGATGTTCATTGGCTTTGTTTTATTAAATGTAACACTCATCTAGGTGTCCCTAGTTAGCGGGACTTTGGTCCCTTCTGGGCCTCCTATTGTGCGTTTCTAATCAGAGCGGAAAATTGTATGCTTAATATTTTGAAACGGTGGCAATAAAACTTTTTGATTGATTGATTGATTGATTGATTGAATAGAATATCAGTTTCTCCGCCCAAAGTCTCGACAAATGCACATCTTTGGGGCCGTCCATAAAGTACGTCACGCTATTTTTGACTATTTTTACCCCTCCCCTGTCACAAACTGTCACAAAACTCGGACCCCCCTAAAGTACGTCACACTTTCAACATAGAAATAATAATACTTCCGAAAGCAAGGCTAATACATAAACAAGGCTTTGCAACAGCATTATTACTAGCGCTCCTAGCGAGAGGAATCGTGAAAACACATTCAGGAGATATGCATTTCATGCTATTTTGACATAAAACTAATTAAAATGTTTCAGAAAATTTTGAAAATTATTTTTTAAAGCTATGAAATTCTACTAAAAAATAAAAATAAATTATAAATAAAATATAAAAATAAATGTGTGACGTCACACATGGCCTGACCCCCTCCCCCTGTCACAAACTGTCACACTTTCTTAAACCCCCTCCCTGGAGCGTGACGTACTTTATGGACGGCCCTTTACTGTGCTTATCACGTGTTCCAATCGATAAAACGTCTCTTCCACCAAAATTCAAGCTGTCGGTTTATCAGTTTGTGTTTCTGTTCGATGGGTGCCTGTCTCTCTCTATTAGCTTATAAACTTAACAAAGAATTACGCAAGAAGAGGAAATTCATCGGGTAAGAGGAATATTAACTCAACATGGAATACGCTGGACTACCTGAACTAACTAGCGTAACGTAGATAATCTAAAGCTGCATAAGTCTAATCCGAAGACAAAGCTAAAATAATGCAATCTATAGGCAAAGAAACGTTTACCTTTGGTGATGGCACAACGGAGAACGTGTTCATGATACGGTCAGGGTACTCCTCACGGATCTTGCTGATCAGAAGCGCTCCCATGCCGGACCCAGTGCCTCCTCCGAGGGAGTGCGTCAGCTGGAATCCCTGCAGACAATCGCAGCTCTCGGCTTCCTTACGGACCACATCGAGGACGGAGTCAACCAACTCAGCTCCGTCAGTGTAGTATCCCTTGGCCCAATTGTTACAGACTCCGCTCTGGCCTAAAACGAAGTTGTCTGGGCGGAAGATCTAACCGTAGGGTGTAGACTTCACAGAGTCCATTGTTTCTGGTTCAAGATCGACCAGGATGGCTCGTGGAACGTACTTTCCACCTGAAGTATTAGCATTTGTTAACTTTAGGCCTACAACACTTCTTGCTATTATTTTTTAAGTTGAATTGTTAAGAACCAAAGGATTCAAAATAAAATCGGATGGGATGATAGAAAATAAATGTGGACCGGCTCAGATACCTGGTAAGAAAAGTAGGCCTATTGCGAAAGGAAGAGGTGATACGGATCTACGTGTTTCATTTATCTTCTTAGAATTCTTTATTTTTCGCGTAAATTCCAATATGCGGCTGTGGTAACCATTATCATCGTAAATGTCTCAGGTATTTGGGGAACAAACATTATCCCCCCCTGGACATAATCCCCGGACAAAATCCTCCAATCTAGGACATAAACCTCCCAGGCTATGATACAATCGTATAATATTCTTGATTCCACTGGAAAAGTCTATTATACTAGTCTGCCCAAAATTGTCCAAAATTGTTACCAGCAGCAGCAAAATGATGAAAATAATTGTTGGCGTACATGAAAGTTTGATTGATAGATGAAACTAATTCTAGCTAATGAATAATTGTTTTTGTAAATATAAGCTGGGTTGATTAGACTAAGTCTTTGTTTTAATAGAAGCTGGATCTATTAAGTGTTTTTGCTTAAATAAAAGTGGGATTGACGAAAAATAATTCTTGCCTAAATACAGCATGGATTGATAAAAAATTCTTGGTTAAATACATTAACAAATCTTTCAGTTAACAACTGAACGACATTAAAACGTCTTAACTTTAAATTTATAGGACACAAACAAGTCCTCGCTTTATAACTGAATAACCGATTCACACTAACAAGTCTTAACTTTCGAACTGAATGACAATCACAAGTCTTAAGTTTAGGCCTACACCTGAATGACATTGCGAACAAAAACAGGGCGCAATAAAGGTTTATCAATGACATGCAGATATAGGCTAATTGCACAGAGGGGGTAGTATGTCTAGACCTGGGAGTCACTTTGGACAGCCAATCTGACCCCACTTGACCCTAAAGTGACTTGAGGTCGACTTGAAGTCGACAACTTGGAGCCAAAACGACTTGATCCGACTTGGCAGAAAAACAACCAGCTTCCGACTTAAAGTCGACTTCTGACATGGTAATAACGATTCAGTAGCCTACGGCTAATAATACAAAAATGTCATGCCAATTTGTCTGGCAAGCATTAATTTTATATAGCCTACTAATTAGTAATGAGACCTGAACACCTGATGAATAAAATTGGTCAAAGTTTATTAGGCCTATTTTAAGCAGTGTTTTTTTGTGCTTGAACAGTTTTGTAATGCTCTAATGGGTTAGCAGAAGAATCTGTGGCGGACCGCGGACTGGTTGCACTGAATGGCTTGTTATAATGATACATTTTAATTCTGTTGTCATAATTATTTGGACACTAACCCCTAACGTATCAAATAGCAATGCATGCGTACCATCCTACTGCCTAAAAGTTCATTGATTTGCGCGCGTTCAGCTCTTGATAAGGTAGACGTGCTAACATTTTTATTAACATTTCGATTCGCCATTTTTATTAAACGTACGTGTGACGTCTTAACATAGAATAACAAATGATACAGATAAATCGACACCTATAAACAAAACAAGTTAGGCCTAGGCCTAACTGTTTAGCACAACCGCCGCAACCGGCGTCGATAATACAAAATTAAACCGCAGCCTAAGTAGGCTACGCGGTATAGACCGTAGAAGTTAGAACATGCTTCATTAATTTGTGCAAAAGCACTACAAGACTGCTTAAATGCTGCCGTGACCTCACGATCATTAGTGTGGTATGATAAATTTAGATTTATTTGTGTCTCAAGTCGGTTTAAGTCGACTTGTGGAGAAAACAACTTGAGGTCACTTTTCCGGTCAAATTCGACTCGGGGGTCAGTTGCGCTAGGCAGAAACGACTCGACTCGACTTGGGATGCCCAAGTCGACTGGGGTCGACTTATTGGGGTCGACTCCCAGGTCTAGGTGCATGTCCTATGCAAAATGGGGATTTTGTACGGGAGGGGGTTTTGTCCGGAAGGATTTTGTCCGGGGATTATGTCAGAGGGGATAATAATGTACACTCCATGTATTTACCTCTGAATTCTACTGTGACTAAGCCTTCGTTCTGCTCCCATACAATAGTTCCATTGTCCTCTCAACCATATAGAGAGTGGCAATGAGTATAAGCAATGTATACTTATGCCGGATACATATTATGATTATGAAAAGCATGGGAGATGTGCATTTTTGGAGACTTTGGGCGCAATGGGCGGTGAAACTGATATGTATGACAGTCAACGTTTGGGGTATGAAGCTGATACTATTGTAGCGCTAGTGTATTAAAACGGAGTGTTTCTTGACTGATATGCATGTGAAAAGTACGTTAACAGAGGCATCATTTTAAGATTTCATGAAATGGAACAGTTGTATGCGAAAGTTCTAGCTGTAGAGTTGCGATGCATATTTGAGGAAAATTTGCAGGGAAGACTCAGTTTAGGGTGGTTATGCCCCGGAGAGGCAGATGGCGTTCCCACGTTGAAGGCACTGAAAGCTTCTGTTCTTCGTGCTCTCTCTTCTGCAAACCAAGTCTGGGCGTCCTTTTGCGTCGAATATTTCTCTGCAGTGGTGGCACCATTGTGGTTCGCAGAGTGACATACCTAACCTCACTCCGACCGCGAAACGTAGGCTACCTCCTCGTCTGAGAGGCGCAAGCCTAGAGCGGTCAGAGGAGGAGCTATAATAATTTATAGCATCCAACCGCCAGAAAAGCAAGATCGCGCGGACCGCTAATTGGCTTAATGCTCGAACAAGCTTTTCTATACATCGGAGAGCTAACTGTTTTTAGCGGTGAGAGGCTTCTCCCGTTTGTGGTTCCACAACTGTCCAAGCGTTGACTGCTGAATTCACATGTTCGTATGGTACCTCAGCCGACTCTGTTGCTAACATGCACGCCTGCAGTCAATTGCGTGGCTTTGCCCCTCAAGCTGTCACCGCCACTTTTAAAAATGGCTGTGACGTGCGATCATTTTTAAAAGTGCGGTATCAATACAAATTTACGCCTTCGTCTCCTGTTCGATTGCACTCGCAGCAGATCAAGCCACGAAGGCAGAAAGTGACATCGTATTCGACTACGTGTAGATGCGCAACGAATTCCCAGGCCGCCATCTCTCCCCGGCAACAAGGCCTCAAGCCAATGAACGGCCGTCGTCAAGGTCCACATTATGACAGTTGACAGTCCCTCTCTCACCACATGGTTGAACCGAGTAACGCCCGTTCAATCAGCACAATTAAACGGCTGTGCGCATACGGTATAACAGCGTCGGAACACGTAAAGTGTTTCGCAACAGAACCAGAGCGTTATGTGTGTCAAGTAGACCTAAAGATAGTCTTGTGATAGCTCTCTGAAGGTAGTTCATCTTCAATTCTATTACCCTGCCCACAGTTGACTCTGGCATCAGTGGTGCGCAGCCAGGTCATCTAAGGTCATCTCCTCTAAGGCCATGTTCTGATATTTGTGAAAATCCATCGATCGATGTCTGATTAATTATAATTATGGCAGGCAATCTCACATTTACTGCGGTTTAATAGCAATCCTTACTTCTAGTTCTTCCTCTGGTTCTCTGACCCTTCAAGCAGGTTTAAATGCTCGACCTCATCACTCCTCTCGCCGTTGAGCCTCTTCTTCGAGCTTCCCGTATCCATCTGTCATCATCCATTCCAAAATTATTATAAATGTATCATAATAAAACATTATCTGCTTCAGTCTTCCTCTTGTCCGCCTCACCACCATTTTTCATATAACCATTCTTATAAGTGTCGTCTTCTCTCAGCGTTCGACCGATCCATTTCCATTGTCCCTCTCTTATTGTGTATGTCACTGATAATGTCAGGACTCTTTCGTCTGGGTCTAGGGCATTTTCCCCCGGACTTTTCCCCCGAAGTTGGACTGATGAAAATAATTCTTTACTTTAATAGAAAATGGATTGATGAAAGAAATTCTTTTCCTTAAATAGAAGCTGGATTGATGAAATATTTCTATGCCTAAATAAAAGCTGGATTGATGAAAGAAATTCTTTGCTTCAATATAAGTTGGATTAATGACAGTCATCATGGACAATGAGAGAGTTACCTACTTAGGTCTACTGTTCGGAGGGGAAATGTCCGTGGGAAAATGTCCGGATACCCTTCCATCTACACTCCTTCCCATCAGTTCTTCATCAATTTTGCTTTATGTTCCGGATAGCTGGTTTTGTCCGTTCTTCTCCAGGTATACATTTCGAAAGCCTCCAGTCATCTTATTTCCTCTTTTCTCATTGTCTATGTCTCTGATCCATAGGCCTACAGCGTATACTTTAAGATTCTTTAATTTCTGCGCATGGAGATGAACATCGGCGGTCACTGTCCCCGCGCTATATCACCCAATGTCAGGTCGTCAGTCTCCAATATGCAGATCCTATCTCAAGTATCACGTCCGCGTACATACAAAGAAAGAACTTTAAAAGAAGTCTGCGCTGCAGGGAATGAAAGAAGTGTCTAGAAAGGATCTCGGTGAAGACAATCAAAACTGGTGAGATATTAGTATGCAGTAAAATTGACAGACTCAAATGTGCCAATGGCTGTGTTTTAAAATGTGTTTGGTGATTTTACGGGCTTTACAACGTCTATCTTTGTTTCTAGGTGTCATAATATAGAAATATTTCTATGTGCTATGTACTTAACAAGAGTGCTTCAAGTAGCCGTTCTGCTGATGCAATATATTACGACAGTGAGGAATAATAAATTTAAAGGATTGAGCGTTGTTAGTCTACTGTAACACTACAGCATATAAAATTATCGTAAGGTTAAATTATTGATTATTTTTCAAAGTAAAAGCAATAATTCAAGACGTGGTAGCAAATCACTCTGGTATAGCTACCCTCGTCATCAGAATTGATTATTTTTAGCATCAAGGTTAAGTGTATTTATGAAAATTAATGTACCCATTCTTCAAAACCTTTCGAAACCTCAAAGCAAATTGTGTAATTCGTCTTAATATGCACATTATTGCCACGTCTATAGGCAATTTCGTTTAGCCTTATTGTACCTAAGTAGTAACTGAAATAAAAATCCAGTAACAATAACTATAACTAAAAAGAAAAGTCACTAACTATAGCTGCTGTAACTGTAACTAAAATAAAAGTTGTAAGGAGAATCACACTGCCGTCAACTGCCTCAGACTCCACTATCCAGTATCCATCATTCCTCGGTCTTTCCATTCAAAACTGAAGTCTCGCCTCTTCAAAACTTCACACCCCGATT
This sequence comes from Aporrectodea caliginosa, assembly GCA_020284085.1. Lineage (NCBI taxonomy): Eukaryota > Metazoa > Annelida > Clitellata > Crassiclitellata > Lumbricidae > Aporrectodea > Aporrectodea caliginosa. The sequence continues at coordinate 79,335 of JACEVL010000671.1, forward strand.
CATGTGATCCCCCACCTTCCAATTCTCGACGTAAACGACACTCTCCTTAACAACAGCTACTTTGATCCACTGGCAAATCCACTCGGACCTTCTTTTGACTACCCTTTGGACAACTCATCTGACTCAACCACAGCGCTCGTGAATAAGTTTGTGCTCATCGTTTGGCTTTTGAGTGGCGCTTTAGACGTTTGGAGTTTTTGATTACGACCTAGAAACTATACGAAATGCATTGTCAATATATTCCAAAACAATATGAAAGCATGGCGTGGCCGAAGGAACGGTACATGGATAAGCGAACGGGCAAAACAATTGGCTGCACAGTGTATGGAATAAAAGTATTGCGGTCAGTTGGCGCAAGAGGTTGGCAAAACGAGCAATGTAGGTCTGTTTAGGTGCAGGAAGACGAGGATGATAAACAAGTGATTGAAGATTGATTTTCTTTTCATACTTGTTTCTACTGAATTTTCGTTCTTGTTCAACATTTTTGTTTGACTGTATTTTGCTGGGATTCAATTTTTTCCAAACTATATTTTAAGGAGAAAAATTACAGTAGAGGCCTAACGCTTCCTTTTCTGAAGTTTAAAATTCACAAAACCGGTGTTGCTTGTATTCAAGTAGCAATAAGGCTAATTAGCAATAAGCTATCTTGCTCTTTCGTGATTTTAAACTGTTTTAATGCGAAATGACCGATCCTAAAAGCTACGCTTAGACATATTTTTGCCATGTTGGTCTCGCTATTTTTTACATAATATTATTATACCTTTGTGATGCTTTTGAATATGCCTTGACTAGTGGAGAAATTAGGTATCGTGGTTCTCTAAGACCGATCGAGTTAATTTAGCAACGACAATCGACCAGGCAGACATTGATAAGCTTATCACTACTGACTTTTCAATAATAGATATGGCAAACTTCATCAGAGCAGAAAGAGTATAGATGAGACTTGATTAAGGTTTTGGAAAGATTAGTAAACGTAATTAACATTGCCATGTCGACTGCTAATGAAAACCTCAAAGATCTGACAAATTAATTTTCAATCGTCGATTTCTTAAACACTAAATAACGCTGAAATCACCTTAAACAAACAGTAACGAATAACATTTTTAATATTTCATTTAGCCGAATTTCGAATTAATTTTAAAGAAATGCTAATGAAAACCTCAAAGATCTGGCAAATTAATTTTATGGTGATTTGAATTGTTACTAAAGATCTACAATAATGTTCCTGTAGCACGAATGCGCGTGAAATGCTGAAGACTTAAGTCCCAAATGTTGAGTAGATTCATTCGACTGGGAAACTTTCGGCCTCTTCTTTGTTGTTTCATTTCAGTAAGCAATGGGACAATCGTCCGGTGGATATGAGTTACATAGGTCCCCTTCACATGGTTTAGTGCATCTTGTGGTGGTTTTCCCTATCCTGTCGCATTTAGGGTATAGTACATCGCCATAATAGCAGCCTCTGTACATGAAATAAGCTTCTTCTTCCGTAACATCTAATGAAAATGTAATATAGCAGGCAATTTAAAAGTATTATCTGACTAATGCTATTTAAAATTACTGCTAAAATCTACACAAACCAGACATGTTTGGAACAGTTGTCATAAGGCTGAATAGACGTATACTCTCCTTGTAGCGCAAAAGTTCGAATGCAATCTCAGTAGGTCTACAAGCGGATTTTGTGCAAGGAACATGACCACAGTTGCTATCCTGAAATATTATGTATGAATGCACGTGTAGGAATTTATGTGTTTGAATGTATGTTTGTATGTAGGCCTATGTACTGTGAATGCATGTATGTTAGTTTATTGGGGGTACAAAATATTATGTTTTCATAAACACTTCATTCTCAAACTTTCAACCTGCTTACATCAAGGGATGCACCGTTACTGCTGGATCGCTAAATTACTATTCGATATTACATTATTTCCAATGATCAACCATTCTTATACATGCTACATGTATGTGCAATGTTGGCGATGTACATTTTGTTAAAAGTGATGTCTGGTAACAACGGACGCGGCTAATAGTGTTGTCGAGCATTAAAGGCTGGGCTACAAGCGTACGGCACTACTTGTAGCCAAAATAAATTTACTTCCTCCTTCAGACTGTCAGTCGTCCAGTGACAACACAGTCAACGCCTTGGCAATGCGTTTACTAACTCAGTCCGTACTATACATGATAATGACTAACAATGAAGGGCAGTACAGAAAGAATAACGGAAAACTGTTTTCGCCATGCCTCAGTTCGAATAAAGTTGATTAACTTTGCGGTGGCAGATGCTAGTTCCGGTCCAGTCTAAGTGCAATTCACCGTCAGATTTGGGCTGGGGCTGAAGACCGCCTAGTTCTCGGATCAGTCTGATGTGATAGAGTGAATTCGAAGTACCACTATGGGTCAGTAGTTTGAAAGAGTGCAACAGTAAAGTCTGATGATGTAGCTGGGGTCAGGAGGGCGCTCAGTAGCCTATGTTTGAAGCGCAGCTCCATAAAGGTATCAGGAATGGCCTTCACTAGCTGATCACTAGCGCAGAGAATTCTACTTGCAGCCATGAATTTCTGTTGTATGTAGACCCTATCAGGACAATTAATATAGATCATTTTTAACATCTCACAAGAGGTTTCTGTTCATTCATTCATTCATAAATTTATATAGCGCCCCTTCCAGAGGACTACTCAGATGCACTCCCGACTCCAGCACGGACAAAAAGTACAGTTTTGAGTCTAGTAAAGAAATCTCAAGTAAGAGTCCCAGGGAGCAGGCGTATCTCCTGGAGGAGCCCGTTCCAGACCACTGGGCCCACCACGGTAAAGACTCGATTCGGCATAGTTGCAGTTCGTGCAAATGGTACTAAGAGCACCCCTTCTCTGCAGAGCGGCGAGGGCGGCGACCTTGAATACCTGAGGGGTAACAGAGCTCCCGCAGGTGGTCTGGAGCAATACCCAGCTGACATCGTTGCACCAAGGCAGCAATTCTGTACTCAATGCGCTGCGGGGTAGAGAGCCAGTGTAAAGTCTCCAGCATATAGCTGGAGACCTGACCAAATTTCAGGATAAGACGCGCTGCAGATCGCAGGACTCGGTCCAGGTACGCTAGTCGATTGGACGGGAGGTCAGAGTAGAATGACGAGCAGTAGTCATTACATTGCATAGCATTGCATTTTCTAATTTGTAAGAAGATGGTAACCTAACACCAAAGTTGCAATCCGAATACTCAAAAATTGTTACTGTTATTTGTATTATAACAATTATTATTATATTTATTACTAATATAATTATTATCATCATCATCGTCGTCGTCATCATCGTCGTCGTCGTCATCACCATCATCGCCATCGTCATCGTTACCATTCTTTTTGTTATTTTTATCATTAATTATATCACAGGGATCATATCCCAATAGTATTGTAGTATTTAATGTGTTATGTTTCGAAAGTAGGTGTTTCTACCGTTGACTACATTGTAAAGAGTAGATACTGCGCAAAATTTTCCGTCGCATGTTTTGTTTCTCATTGTGTGGTCTCTCAATGTTCCTTGGCAGCACTCTGCATTACGACGATCTCCATTGCAGCCAAAGCACTGGACAGCTTCAGAAATAACAGCGAAGAAACAAGCATTAGTTATAATTGCTTTCTCGATTTTTATGCGCGTAAGCATTTAGTTAGGATGCATACTGCAAAAGGCACCACGTTAGCTGCGCTTGAATAAAAATACCACGCCATAGTCGGCAGCTGATATCCTAGCGCTTCATAAAATATTTCAAATTCGATGACATCACAAAGATTGCAGACATAGAAAGAGAATTCGTGACTTGAGGCTTTAACACTAGAAGCACCGAAGGGGTCAATCTGACCCTTTTGGTTTTTAGCGGAACTCACCTCGGCCCCAGATATAGCCCGGGTCCTGTAATTTCATGACTTCTCCTAACTTCGTAGGGTATACACTCTGCCAAAATTTGAACTCGGGAGGATTCACAATTTCTGAGATTTTGCTGTTCTACCTTTAAGCACCAAGGGGTCAATCTGACCCCTGTAATAGTAGTTGCATATACGGCTACACATTTCTTGTTTTCATTTCAATAATATTATAGATCACAGCTAATTACATAATCAAATGTGAGAAGATAGGAGATCTGGTGAGAGGAGAGGAGATCTGGTGAGAGGAGAGGCGATCTGGTGAAAGGAAAGAAGATCTGGTCATGCAGAGGAGAGAAGATCAGTTGAGAAGATAGGAGATCTGGTGAGAGGATAGGAGATCTGGCGAGAGGAGATGAGATCAGGTGAGAGAAAAGGAGATCAGGTGAGAGAATTAGAGAGCTGGCGAGAGGAGAGGGCATTTGGCAATAGGAAAGAAGATCTGGTGAGAGGAGAGTAGATCTGGTCAGAGGAGAGATCTGGTCAGAGGATCTGGAAAGAGGAAAGGAGATCAAATGAAAGGATAGGAGATCTGGCGAGAAGGATGATTTGATCAGAGGAGCGGCGATCTGGTTAGAGCCAAGGAGATCTTGTGAGAGGAGATCTGGTGAGAAAAGAACAGATCTGGTGAGAGAAGAGGATATCTGGTGAGAGGAGAGGATATCTAGTGGGAGAGAAAGCAGATCTGGTTAGAGGAGACATCTGGTGAGAGGATAGGAGATCAGGTGATAGGGTAGTAGATCTGGTGAGAAGAGAGGAGATCAAGTGAGAGGATAGGAGATCTGGCGAGAAGAAGGATGACTTGGTGAGAGGAGACCTGGTGAGAGGAGAGGAGATCTGGTGAGAGGAATGAGATTTGGTGAGAGAAGACGATATTTGGTGAAAGGAGAGGACATTTGGCGATGGGAAAGAATATCTGGTCAGAGGAGAGATGATCAGATGAGAGGATAGGAGATCTGGCGAGAGGAGATGAGATCTGGTGAGAGAAGAGGAGATCAGCTGAGAGGATAGGCGATCTGGCGAGAGGATATGAGATCTGGCGAGAAGAAGGATGACTTTGGTGAGGGGAGATCTGGTGAGAGGAGAGGAGATCTGGTGAGAGAAGAGGAGATCAGGTGAGAGGATAGATCTGGCGAGAGGATCGGAGATCTGGCGAGAAGAATGATGACTTGGTGAGAGGAGATCTGGTGAGAGGAGATCTGGTGAGAGGAGAGAGATCTGGTAAGAGAAGACGATATTTGGTGAGAGGAGAGGACATTTGGCGATGGGAAAGATTATCTGGTCAGAGGATAGGAGATCTGGTGATAAGATAGAAGAACTGGTGAAATTAGATATCTGGTGAGAAGATATAAGATCTGGCGAGAGGAGAAAATATCTGGTGAGATGAGAGATCTGGTGAGAGGATATGAGATTTGGTGAGAAGATAGGGTGAGGTCTGGTGAGAGGATAAGAAATCGGGAGGGAGGATAGGAGATTTGGCGATAAGATAGGGTGAGATCTGGTGAGAGGATAGGAAATCTGGTGAGAGGATAGGAGATCTGTTGAGTGGATAGTAGATTTAACGAGAGCGGAGATCTGGCGAGAGGATAGGAGATCTGGTGAGAGGAGAGGATCTCCTATTATTCCATTCCAACTTACTTATTACACTTGTTTATGCTTATGTAATTTATGTTAATAAAGTTGATAGTCAATTTCATTGAATTTGCAATTGAATTTGCATTATAAATTATGTGGGGTCAAAATGACCCCCTTGGTGCTTCTAGGAAGTTCGATTTCTCGGTACTTCTAGTGTTAATATTCGTAAATATTCGTGAATATTATGGCATTTTTAATATGCGTAAATAGGGAACTATCTCGGACTCAAAGAAGGCAACGAACCCCGTAAAATCGAGGATCAGTGAGAACGTGGTACTGTTTGGTTTATGCGCTCCTCTTGCCTGTTTGAGCCTCTCTTACATGTAGGTAGGCCTATACTTACTGTTTAGGACCTTCACGCACATGCTCATGTAACAACAGCAGCCATCGATTGATTCTTTGCTACTAAGGCAGTCACTAACACACGAATGGCCCTTCCTTCGTCAATTAATAATATATTATTTAAAAGAAAATTGCGTAGCGCTGTCATGAAAACGTTGGTGGCTTTCTTGGGGGATGTTCAACTCCCAGACTGGTTATTGCTTACGACGACTCGACGCCGTCAGACTTCTCGTGAGTACCTGAAGTGGGACAGTAAGTAATGATGCCATACGATCCGGGGTCAAGGCAGCACCCGACTGCGTCCTTGCTCAGGATATACGGACAGTGTATCCGTCAATAATCGCCTCTCAAGCACCCTAACCCACTTAAGTCTTAATATGTTGAATTGTTGATAGCAACAGGGTAGCACCTAATAATAGCTCCCGGTTCAACAGGTTCTGTCAGAGTCTAACATTGTAGTATGTGCCATCAGTTACGCTCTCTTAAATTCTCCCCTTCTCCTCTCTCTCTCTCTCTCTCTCTCTCTCTCTCTCTCTCTCTCTCGCTGTCTGTCTGTGTCTCTGTCTCTGTCTCTGTCTCTGTCTCTGTCTCTGTCTCTGTCTGTCTGTCTGTCTGTCTATCTCTCTGTCTCTCTGTCTCTGTCTCTGTCTCTGTCTCTGTCTCTGTCTCTGTCTCTGTCTCTGTCTCTGTCTCTGTCTCTGTCTCTGTCTCTGTCTCTGTCTCTGTCTCTGTCTCTGTCTCTGTCTCTGTCTGTCTGTCTGTCTGTCTGTCTGTCTGTCTCTCTCTCTCTCTCTCTCTCTCTCTCTCTCTGTCTCTCTCTCTACTTGATGCCTTAACAACTGCGCAACTCGTCGACCGCTATACTACGTCACCACTGGCGATCTTCTTGACAAGATGCTTCCGCTCCGGGGTGAGAAGGGTCGCGTTCGGCCGCTGACTGTTGTCAACTGCGTCGTCGAAACCGCTGCTTCGAAAGACGTTTCCGACGCTCAGAGGATCCGGCCTGTCTGGGGTCACTGAACTGCGCTCCCTTCGCGGACCCTATTGTCAAAAGAATTCGGCCTACAGGGCGGATTTGGCCACAAGAAATTCAAGCAACCAACCTTGAAATCTCCTTAATAATAATAATAATAATAATAATAATAATAATAATAATAATAATAATAATAATAATAATAATAATAATAATAATAATAATAATAATAATTGCAATAACCTCAAACTGCAGTTTGTTCAAGAACTAGGACGCAAGGTCTCAGCAGCGACAGGCGACCAGCGTGAGACCAGTCATCTGCTGCAACGCCTATCGGTCGACCTACAGATTGGAAACGCTCTGTCTGTTTTAGCCACCGCGGACTGCAACAACAGTAGCCCAGGACTGAATGACGGCTTTTAAAATAATTATTATTGAAACAGCCATTTTTAAACAGTCTGTAATAAGTTTGTTGGTTTTATGAAGAAATAAATTTGTCTTATAATAATAATAATAATAATAATAATAATAATAATAATAATAATAATAATAATAATAATAATAATAATAATAATAATAATAATAATAATAATAATAATAATAATAATAATAATAATAATAATAATAATAATAATAATAATAATAATAATAATAATAATAATAATAACGACAATCTAACGCGGCCATACTGCTAAAAGGGCGGCGCACAAACAACTAATCAACTAATACATTGGTCTTGGTGGACCTCCTCTTCAATGGTTACGATCGTAGCTTACTCAACGTTCACAAGTAGTCATTCTTGGTTACTCCCACAACCCTTGGGTACCAGTTAAATTTAGGGTTCAAGTTCCTCAAGTACCTACCCTGGATCCAGTTGTTCATATCTTATTTACTGTTGATATTATTCTCCTTTTGCCAAACATTCGGCTGTGGGTCAGCTGCATGTTGATGACGTTCAGACCTTCGTCCATAGTCTCCCTGCTCAACAAATTGTCCTCTCTCAATCTATTGAGTCTCTCTCTCTTCTGATCTCCACTGCTGGATGTCCTCGAATCGCCTGTCCCTCATTTATTCAAAAGCTCAACTGATCTGGTTCGGCACTAGCCAGCAACTCCTTGTAGAGCGTTCTATAATAAATATTATTGTATACCATCCGGAATGGGTTGCAGTTATACATGTATCTCCCAGAGAAATTGATGATATTTTAATTTTGACCATTATTTTCATCAATATTTAATCATTTATTGTTTAACTATAACTGCCATTAAAAAATAACGGTTTGGAAAGATTTTATGCGGTTCTATGAAATGGACACATTGACAAAACAAAAAGTTACAACAATTAAGAAAATGCAGCTGCATTATGGCACAGTTTACATGAACGTTCTTTAAAATTGACCATGTGAAGCCTAATGATTTCCCCTAACGTTAGACTTACGTGTAAACAACATGTGATCTTATACAAGTACATCAGACTTATTAGAAGCTTATACGTATACCTGCAACAGTTGAAATCATCAGCAGAAGAGGCAACGTTGTAAGAAAAAAGCCTGCCATCTTCGGTTAGTCTTCCTCTTGCGAACTCGCTTCTGTATGACAGGCAAAGCAACGTATATTATAAGCTGTATTGCGACCGTCTTTTATAATGTATCGTCGAAACTGTGTCATTCTAAATGCATGCAGGTGTTTATGTATGCACGCAAGTATGCACGTAGTACGTGTGTTGGCCTGTTGGTTAGTTTGTATGCATGCACGGATGTTCGTTTGCATGTTATGTATGCGTGCATATGAACGCGATGAGTCAATAAAAAACGTCACCCTACAACGTGGCGTAAGGTCTAATGGTGGAACGGATGCACGAGATCGAGTGACCGGTCGGTCCACGAAACCCGGCGACCCTATTGACTGAAGATGCCCAGTAGTTAAAGATTTTATTCGCAAAGCACAATTTATTGTACCTTAAGACGATCTTCTCTTATTATATCGATGTCATCACTTCCAACGACGATGCCATTTTACATGTTTAAGATCTGAGATTACATGTACAGGAACTGAACCTTGTTTAGTAAGGTATTCGTTTAGGTTACTCACTCAAATAACTTACTTTGCCTGTCTATCTGTTTGTCTGTCTCTTTATCTCTGCGAATCTACCTGTTTCTGCTTCTATCTCTCTGTCTCCTCTACGTCAGCGCTCTGTGGTGCCTCATTGGCAGAGGGATGCGTGCTTGCCGGAGAGTCAGAAGCGTGCCATCATACGGCCAGAAATAAAAAAGCCTGGAATTTATCCGGACAGGATCAAGCACTACCGCCCTATCTCTAACCTGACGTTTCTTTTTACGGTTATCGAGAAGCCATTGGTAAGGCAGTTGCAGAATATTCGGAATCGAACAACCTCATGCCGAAGATATAATCCGGCTTCTGGAAAGGACATTCTTCACTGGCTCCCGCTTAGGCAGCGTATCGAATATAGGGTAGCTGCCCTAGTTTGGCGCTGCCTGCTGGGTCTTGCTCCTGTCTACCTTATTGAGCTTTGTAGCCCCACCCTTAGTGCTCGAGGCTCGCGCTCCCTCCGTTCAGCTGAACAGGGTCTTCTCTCTGTCCCTTTTGCTCGTACCTCCACCAGGCAGAGCCGTGCCTTCTCTGTGATTGGCCCCTCGACCTGGAATGGCCTACCTCTGACACTCCGCTCCCTTCCTAGAACCCCTTCTCAGTCATTCCTCTCTCAACTTAAAACGATCCTATTTGGCCGCGCTTGGGTTGGGAGCGCCTCTGAGTAGTTCCCTTGAAGAGGCGCTATACAAATTCAAGTAATGAATGAATGAAGTAATGAATGAATTCGACAGAAACCGTTCTTCTGAGGTTCACCTGTGGCGTTTGCGATGATATCGGCTCTGAACACATCACGCTGCTCGCACTCCTGCATATGAGCGCGGCTTTTGACACTGCGAATCACAGCATCCTGTAATGTGTAAACAGTAAACACTCATGAACTCTAGATAAAGAAGTAGGCATACAAGACTTGATTGACATGCAGACTGACGCACTGTCATAGAGTCGAAGGGAGAGAAGGCAGATAGCAGGGGCACGGCAAGATGAAGGGAATAGGAGAGCGCGGTTGGGGGCGAGAAGGAAATTTGACATGCGACGGTGGTAGAAAAGACAGAGGAAAGCGGGGAAAGGAACTCTCTGAGAGGAGAATTCGGAGGGAAGATTGGAAGTGAGCTTGTTCGCGAAAAGGGGCTACAGCGGTCAGGATAAGAGGACCTTGCAATTGAGGACCTCTCACAAGAGCTGACTTCGCAAAGTCCTTGGGCTCGACGGATTAGGGACTCTGTCAAGAGAAACGTTATGTTATGTTAAACAACCGTTCTTTGTAAATAAGCCGTTAATAGATTGTTCAATAAGATTTCATATACTGAATTTGCAAGATACGATCACCCACGTGCAACATAGCTACTAAGCCCCAGAAAATTAGCCGCTGTAAATACATAGCACCAACGTTCAAGGAGTGATAGATAAGCTATTGAAGCGACATTCCATAACTGGAAGATACAACACGTTGTCCGGGACCTGGGAGTGTTTCTGGATGAAGACCTGTCTAAGGAGACCCATGTCAATTTCTTCTGCAGGTTTTACTTCTATCAACTACGTCAGATTTGAGTCATACTGGGATATTTATCAGTTGCCGCCACTGTGACGCTTGTCCACTCCTTTATGTTGACGCGTCTGGACTACAGTTACTGCAACGGTGTCCTTGCTGGTCTGCCAAGGTTCCAGAAACGAAAGCTTCAGACCTTCCTCAACTGCACCGGCCGAGTCTAGATAAAATGCCAAGTTTCTCGTATATTTCGATCCATGAGGACAGGGTTACATTCAAGATTATACTCATGGGACGAACATCGATGGTCGGTACGCCCCAGAGTACATCAGGGAAATCTATGTTCCGGTCTCCAGCCAGCCAAGTCATCGATCCTTACGTTCTGCAGCTCATGATGGTCCTGCGTTCAAGTACATCGATCCGGGCGCTCCGTGCCTTCTCACGCATTGGACCATCATAATGGAGTAGTCGTCCATTAACAATTCGTAACACTGCACCGCATGCAGCAATGGATACATTTGAGAAATTTCTTAAGTCGCATCTGTTTAAATCTGTTAGGTAGCTACGTCTGGCGCCTTCGTGAGGTTCTTGTAAGGCGCTATATAAATGGTCATATACATACATATAAGGTGCCTCGTGTGCAAGTGGCTGTCTCAAACTTAGTCTGCCCCTGTGCATACATGCTCTTTATTCAAGTATGTATACGTTTCGGAAGTCAAAACTGCAGATATATGCGTATAAGTATGTGTATGTATATATATGCATGTATGCATGTATGTATGAATGAAAATGTTTTCATGCATGTACAATTGTACATGCATGTAGGCCTACGTATGTACTATGTAGGTATATACGCATATATGTATGTAGGCATGTAATTTATGTGTTAGTCTATGTATGCATGAATGTATGTGTGTGTATGTGCATTATATGAGTCGGTTTGTATTCCCATAGAACATATCAGATGAATAAATCACCTTAATAAAATGTTTATGAAGACGCCAAGTACGTTATCAGTAATACATGTAATACATGTGAACATGAACGGAAAGTTGGCAATGCGAAAAATAAGAACTTAATATTTAAATCTTTGATCAGTCAAAACAAAAGCATTTGTAATAAGACAAAAGATTTTGTTTATGAAAACAAGAAATAAAGACTGGAAACACAGCTGGTGCAAGATTATTCAATTTGTGTTCAGTCAACAATCGTTTAATTCTTTGTCCTAATGCAACTTCAGAATAATATTACAACGCTAGAAATGCGTGAATGAGTAAGAAAGTATGCACGCACAACTTTGATGTGAGCACATCTTAGCTCATCGACTCCCTACTAGGGCGATTTAGAGGAGCGTCTTAAGCGCCCAAAGTATGGCGCGGTGTGCATGAATTTAGAGGGCATCTAGTAAAATTTCTGATTAAAAATTTGACGTCAGACATTTTATTATTTAGCATGCAAGTTCTGTTAACATAGTCGATTGAATGATAAGACTTCATACAATTCAAAGTTAAGAGCAGCAGCAACATTTAATATCATCTCCGTCATCATAAATGGCTTCTGTCTCTAGAGCTTTGCCGTTAAGAGACTCTTTGTGAACCGTCCGGGTCTTGGGTTCGCCTCTTGCCTGTCACACTGTGCGTAGACTGAAGTTCAGCGGGAGACGGTCTGTTTGCTTCATCCAGATCTATGTATTTATGAACCGTTCGACTGATCTCTTCCTGCAGTTTCTCCTGAGCTCTTACATCAAGGCTCAGAAAGTCCGTGAGTTGCAATCCTGTCTTCAAAACCTCGGGAGTTTCCTTCTTTCGAGCATCTCCAGGACAGTGGTTCCCCATGTGTTTCAGCTTTGCCTCGTGCGTTAGTAATGTCTCTGGATTCTGTTTGAGCACGACAGTTGGAAAGCATCAAACTTCTTCCTCAAGGCTGTCGCTAGGAACAAGGTTTTCGGCTCGAAAAGTTCCATATAGAGACAACGAATTTCAATTATATTAAACGAAGACAATGTAGTGTATGCGATGTAAAAGACACAAATTAGACTTAAAATGAGATATCCATCGCTTGGTCGTATAATCTTAAGACGGAGCACAATATCACTGCTAGGAGCAAACTGTGATGCTTTATCGTTGGACGGACACACAATGAAAACACACGAAAAAATTCCAGTTATTATTTAACCCTTATAGCATCATTTTCTTTAACCCTAATTTTCATCGGAGGCTTTATCCGTGTTTTCTCGCACTCCCTACTTTAGTACTTTGGCTTTCGACCAGATTAACCCTGGCTTCGTTGGCTTGCACAACGATTTCATTTAGTAGCGACCATCTTCTGATGCTTTGAACATAAAGAAAGTGGCGCTATTGAAGTTCTTACATTAAATCGTAGCTATTATTGACGTCATCTGCTTAAGCGGGTGATTGTATTTGCCGACTGCACAATATCAACACATCTAAATAAGGCAATGACGTCATAAACAACACAGAAACATTAATATTAAGTTTACATACGCAGCTGATTTGAAAGAATTCAACTTCGCTGCTGATTAATTAGCCTTTAACAATGCTGATTAATGAAAGTTTCCTTTCACGTTTAATTCGCCAAAATTTGTAGAGCAATACTTTCAGGCGGTTGTGATATGATTTCAACGTTCTATTGCGAACTTACACTATAATAATTATGTTATGCGAGCGGCCCTTTAAACCCTAGATTCTGGATTTTCTCCGACAGTAATTTTACCGCAATGGCAAAACCAAGTGAAACTATGCAGAAACATGGAGGAAATTCGTAAGCTTTTTATCACGTTAACATAGTTACAGTTTTAACTTTGTGAGGTTAAACTAGGGCTAGGGTGATTGCATCTCTAATGGAAAATTTTCAACTTCAGTTGTTTACTTTCGCCAACCCGGCATTCCGTGCCAATTGGTTTAGAGGTAATGTAGCCCCAAAATTATCAGGATTGAACAATATCTAGGACTGCCACAACGTCTTTGAAATTTTGACTTTTTCAGATAATTTTCGTCATTTCGAGTATAAGTATTTGATTCGCATTTTTGGACCTATGTTTAGTTTGCAACAGAAAAGCCGGATGATTTTACTTAAGCACAACTTAAAAATAATCTCTACAATGTTTATGTTCTCGTTGATTGCTTATTAGGGCCTATTAATTTTTATTGGCATTTTAATGGTATTTGATCCGTGAGTTCCTGAGACCGATAACCACAAATCTATTCGAACAAGCATACACAAAAGGGTGCAGTGGAAAATAAGCGAAAATAAGAAATTCGAAAAGTAATAGCAACCAAAAGTTGCCTAATGGCATGGATCAAACACTGTTCAAAATTTTAAAAAAATATTAATGTCTTCCGCCCCCACCAGAGGGCCAAAGTTACGAGACAAAGCGTTTTTCGAGAAAATTTTAGGTTTTCTTGTAAAATATGCTAATTGAAAACTAATTAACTGCCATTCAATATACCGCTAGAAAGAGCTCTTAAAACTGAATAAAATGATGTGTTAATTTTCAGAATATGCCCATATTTGTAGAAGTTATTAACTTTTTACCATTTCCTCAATAATAATAATAGGCACTGGCTACGGAACCGCCCGGACGGTGCCGTAATTTCTTTTCTACGGAACCGTCCGCAAATAATCTATGGGCGATTGCACATATCTATGGCGTGAAAGCCGAACCATCAATAGCGCAGTAGTTAAGGGATTAACGAAACTAACCCTAACCCTGACCCTAACCGACCCTCACGACGCCTAATTTGACACTAAACGACCACACGAATACTAACCTGGCCCTAACCGACCCTGAAGTTGTCCGCCATATAAAAATTCGACGGGAAGACAACAAGTTCACGTGACAGGCTTTTGCCAATATTTATTTCAACCGGATGTACACGCCATAGAGATGTGCAATCGCCCATAGATTATTTGCGGACGGTTCCGTAGAAAAGAAATAACGGCACCGTCCGGACGGTTCCGTAGCCAGTGCGATAATAATAACTCTAATAAATAATTTTAATCACTAATCAGTGTAATCACTAGTAACCAGGCATGCAATAAATGTAATTGTGCTGTAATCTGGACCTACTACAGGCAGTTGAATTTATTCCTGGTTTAAGTGTTCACTTTTCATGGTTGATTACAACTATTATGCTTACTGTTCGAGTGCTCCCATATTTGATAAAGGGTGAAACTTTGACGGTGTTGTGGCAGTCCTAAATATTAAAAATTTTCACACAACTTTTTGTGTGATGTTTCTGGATGGAATGGAACCAAATGGAACCTTGGCGAACATTAGTTTCACACTTTTGTTTCTAAGAACCACCCTACTCTGCATCATCTGAAATGTTATTGATACATGATTGAATAATGATTCTTTGAAAAGTGATCATGATAATGAAGTTATTGCCTCTTCCATGTAAACAAGCATCTTAGAAAAGAGTGATAATGGTCTCTCGGCATGATGTTTTGTTTGATCGCATTTCACATAGACCTGATGATTACTTATTACTTAACCTCGGATAATTGTATCTCCATGACGTAGTTATTGATAATGAATCAGAGTACTTAAAACCAACTTGAATAATTATCGCAGTTAGTTACTTGTTTAGAAACTAATGATTCCTATGAGTTCTTTTTGTCATGTATAGGCCTATGGACGTTTCGTCTTGCAATATTGGTTTAGAGTTACGCGTAAGCGGCCGTAAGCTTTGATTCTCAAGTTTCAATGTCAGACTTTACTGCTTTGCTTTTAGAAACTTGTAAATGTTTTGAGTTAACTGTGACAGTAGGTTCAAATGTTTGATGTGATCTAAAGGAAACGGTAATGTCTGAAGGTAATGTGATTTTTAGTGTGGCCACCGTTGGATATGAACCTGCGAACCACGATTCAGTTGGCAATAAGTCAATAAGTTCTTCCACCCCTGGGCACTATAGCTTGTTTTTCGTAAGTGGCTGCGCCACTTAAAGTGGTTTGGGGAGAGTGTGAAGACTCGGACTAGCTCCGAGCATCACATCAGATCAGTATTATAATGCACCCTTGACCCGCTTTCCGTAACGGTCAATTACACCAATCACATTACGGCAAATTAGAGCACCCCTTTGGTGATTGGCCCTTTTCTCTGTCAACGTCATCTTTGGTGTGCAGGAGTTAGTGACGTAAAAGTCGGTCTTGTTAATTTTTGGTTTGAAGAAGATGGCGTCTTTGAGGGGAAATTTAGATTTAAAACTAATTGAAGAAGCAGTCAACTCTGTTGTATCGATATTTTCAAGGGTTCTTTTGTTGGGCAATTAACGTAGAACAGTAGCTTGAACACGTTACATGCTGTTTGGTTTGCCAAAGGTCCCTTGAGTAGAGTTTGTGTAGCGCTTCTTTCTAGAGTTTTAGAGGGCTCCCGCCATTTTGGGAAATTGACCAAATAAGGAGAAGGAAAGAAAATTTAAGCGTAGGCCAGGTTACTAAAAATCGACTCTTTGATTTGACTTTGTTCCAAATGATGTTGGGACCGCGGTTTAATTTACCTGTAAGGCGATAAATTTAGTAGGCTAATCTTGAAGCCGTCAATCACAGACCATTGAGGTCGTTTTAATTTAATGCATGTTTAGTTATTTGACAGGATCACAGCATAATTGTACTTCTTTTGTTCAATTTGAGATAACAATAAACTATCAGTTATTTGCTGAGCCGAAATATGTCTGTTCCATATTCAGGCAACGGGGAGAGCGTAGATAGTCCGGGAATAGGTGATAGGGACGCCCACACGTCGTCCCCTCCCTCCCAAGCTACCTATTCCGATATAAGCTCCCAGATTTCAACCTTGGCCTTGCTTTTCACTAGACATGGCGAAATATTGGATAGGGTAGTTAACCGTTTAGATGATATGGGAACCCGGTTAGACCTGTTATGGACCCGTGAGGACCCTGATTTGGGGAGAGCCCCAGTCGTTCTCACCTCGAAACCCGCGGAAATGTTCCGCCTTGAAACCACCTCGGACCTCGGCCTGGTAACTACGTCCGTTCCTGGTTTACAGAGTTCACAGGATTTGGGTTCCTTCCATGCGGTGACCAACTATGGTTCCTCTATCCAAGGCCAGTCTAGCTCCCCACTCTTTGGCTCTACGTTGTTCCGGGGTCCGGAGGTCGCCACCCTCCCTGGGGAATGGAGCCCCGATGAACTAGGGGCTGCAGTCGCACTGTTATCCCTGGGGGCCAGTGATAAGGGGGGACGATGCGACAATGGCATGACGTCATAACGTGATTCACTTCATGATTTCATGACGCCACATACAAACATGAGCTTGTAATACTGTTCTTACACTAATGTGTCCATCAATACAATGAAATGACGCCAGAATGCACATAGGAGACTGCTAGGAGCCCTGAAAAGTATTTCATCAATCAACAGAGAGACATGGCTGACAGAAGATCTGACAGTGAGTGGACAGGGCACACACACACATTCTTATGACATGCCTTGCAGACAGCCGTAGCGTTTCTATCCGTCTGTCAAGGACAAACTTGGCAGCAACCTCGTTTGTTGGAGGTTCCTGAGTGTCGTATACATGTAACAGTCGTGCTCTAATCAGTTGACGATGAGTTGCATCAGATCGTCGCTGTTCCTATAGCTCTTGGTAAAGATCTTTCCCCAGTTTCTTGATGAACAGCCGACGCTTTCCCACTGGTACCTTGTCAACCTTCAATTTCTCATGGAGGACATAAGCGAAATTGCCGCAAAATCCAGTTGGTTGCAGAACAGCACTACCGGCCAACGTCTGGTTGAGAATTTCGTGCTGAATGTTTCTATCATCTGGTCAGCACAAATGATTCCTACTTTTGTCTAGTTGTAGAAGTTTATAACCTCCGGAAGTTTCTCTGGCTAAAAGTCCCACTGGATGTGTGCATATTCGACAAGACGACGACCACTTTGTCTTCTTACACTTGTCGCCGATCTCATTGAACCCGATAAGGGATGATTATAAATCGCATCCTCTGGGAGTCACAAATTCTTCGGGCAACTCTACGAGAATAGTACGAATATTACCAACCAAAGTTGATTTCTTTGTCTACATGCAGAACATCTCTAGCCAGGAACAGCAAGTTGGAAAAATTATAACTGGTAATGTTGCGACCTTCACATTCAAGAGTTTGTATGAGCTGGAGCCTGGAGGACAACGTTTCCTCCCAGATCTTTGGTTGGAGCTGCATCGGCGCTCTCTATGCCGCAATATATGCTGCCATTGTACTTGACTTCAGCAGCACAGCACATCCCTAACTTGATGCCGTATTTTGACGGATTTTTTTGTACAAATCTGCACCGACCTCGATATGGAGCGAGTCTGTCGTCAATTGTTAGAAATGGTCATGGAATCATTGCAAAAGCGGGAGGGCCGCACTGATAAGTAAATATAACACGAAATAAGAAATAATATTGCAGGTTTTGTGCAACTTTAGACTGTTTAATGAGAAAGAAACATCAATTACTGTCCTGGGGTCAAAAATGACCCCATGACCTTATGTGTATAAATGTCCTGAAATTTTTTGTCCATCTAAATTTGTACGCAAACTCAACTGGAATACGTAGTGACAACCTGTACAATAATTCTCGTGAAAAATCACAGCAGCCATTTCACTTTTTAACATAGATCCATGACTTGAAAATGCACTCTGGGGTCATTTTTGACCCCACGCCCGACGGAGGGTGAAGCCTGATGCACTGCACGCGAGGATTTCTCAGTCTGCATCTGAGTGCATCAATTATATCTGACATCCATACATAATTACATATGTAAGTATCTGGCTACTTGTAAAGCTCCTGTAAAGTACCTTATAAGAGTGTTAGCTTAGCTAACAACCATGACATAATTACATACATACTTACATGCAGTGCTAAATATATGTAGTTCGACAGAAACATGTCGTTATAGTAACATGATGTCTCTTGTTTTGCAAGCATGGAAGAATGCGAAGCCATTTGTACTCGGATGGGAATCCTCGTCAACGGTCGCTTTCTCTGCCTTGGGAACCTCCAGCACCTCAGGGATAAGTTCGGCGATGGACACACTCTCATCATCAAAGTCCAGCGCTCAACCAACACAGAAAATTCCGAACAAATGCTGCAACGGATTGAGAAACTTAAGACTTTCATCAGCCAAAAGTTTCCGGAGAACGTCCTCAAGGACCACCACGAGAACCTTCTTAACTACCAGGTCAAGACGCGGATTTTTAAGTGGTCTGAAATTTTCAGAATGATGGAAAAGGCGAAGGTGACGTACCAGATCGAGGACTATTCGGTGGGACAGACGACTCTGGAGCAGCTGTTCATCGCATTTGCCCGTCTGCAGCGAGGGCCACGAGAAATTTCAAAGAAGAAGAAATGTTGTGGACCTTGCTAAGAAAAAGAAAACGAAGAGAAATAAAAAAGAAGAAAAACATCTCGTCAAATTCTACCATTCACATCTCCGCTATCTATTGATCTAGTTTTACATTCTGAAACTACATAAATATAAGAAGATAAAACCACTATAACGTTAATAATCCATAATTTCATCCTTACAAATTGTTTCATTAAATGACTTCTTGAATGTCTGTATTATCGTTACACACATTGTTGTGACGCGAAGTACACTTAATTAAAACTATAGCTCGAAAAAGAAAGTCTATTATGCTGTTTCTGAATATTATTATTTTAATTTGTAACAACTAACACGCAGGTGTCTAACGCATAAGAAATCAGCCGACAACTCACCTACAGCAAGCTGTAATCAGGTCAATATCGGAAGATCATTTCCACTGGACAGAGAGGCAGCCTTTTGGAGGAGAAGCAGTTTGAGAAAGGAAAGTCTTGAGTTGAGACAGAAATAACGCAAGTGGCAGAGCAGAACGAAAATCAAAGCTTGCTGAAGATAGTCAACGACAAAGTACTGTGCATGGTAGGTTATCGACCCTCAGTAGACTGAATCAATGCTTGCCGATATTTTACTTGTTTTCGTCTACTCGCTTAATCTCTAACTGTGTTCCAAGCCCTTATGCCAGACGCAGCGCTCGTGAAAAGCTGGTTTTTTCCTTTAGCTTTTACGTAGCGTTTAGAAATTTCGGAATTACGATTTAGTTACATTTCACATCTTGTCGTCAGAGGCCAATGGTTCGTTTGCGTGAATTCAGGCGTGAAAGAGATGTTCTGTTCTGGTCCTGGTGTGGTCATGATCCTTTGTAGTCTTTCATTACGCCCGGTTTCTGAGAGAGACATTAATGCAGAATGCACAAATGCACGGTCAGTGTTTCGCAACAACAGAATCGTTACATGAAGAGGGTCCTGATCAAACTCACCGCTTCACCTTTACATCTGCAATCCATGCACTGGTTCAAACTTCCATGGCATCGTGTCATTAAAATCTGATTAGCTAACTTTCTCCTTGAGCCATGAACAATGCTTGGCCTTGGCTGCTCAGTGGCTTGATTGAGCCAGATACAGACTACCTCTGTTGATTACAATGGTTTTGTATATGAAGGGAGACTGAACACACACCAGTCATTTTCTGATCTGATAATTATGATTGTTTTAACATTGCTTGAATATATGCTCCAACATAAAATCACCATCAATTATTCCCTGATAGCTAAATTATTACTTCAATTGCCCAGTCATCTGATTGTTATGAAATTGCTCATAAACGATAGCTTTACTAGAGAGCAAGAAGTCCTACGTTAACCGACCTGAGATGAACCTATGAAACAATGCTGACAAATTTCATCCAGCTCAGTAATTTTATGAGATGATCATTGAATTTGAAATGTCTTGGGCATCATGAACTGAAATAGTAGCACAGAATAAACAACATATATTAATTTGGTGACTTATTATCTTCTAACTTTGGCTATTATTATAGCTGATTGGGATGACTTGGTTTTGGTGTGGTCTAAAACTATAAACAGCTTGTTTATTATAGGCTCCTGTCCACCAATTGGAAATGGTGGCCTACTGTTTTTTGCCTTTGACCATGTTACGATTGTTTGAGTGGGTTTTAAGTGGACTGCTACTATAAATAGCTTGATGAATATGACTCCTACTCAATCTCAGATCAGAAATGTTGATGTGATGGTTATTGAAATAATATGTGAATTATGGACTAAATAGCATAGAATATGTTTGATGCATTGAAAAGGTGGCCTACTTTTTTACTTCTATACTGTATACAAACTCTGGCTATAATTTAGTTGACTGATTTGTTTGGTGTGGTCCTGTTTTGTTTGTTTTTTATTTTGTTTTTGACTTAGATGTGGTTTATTAATATAAATGGCGTGATGATCATGATAAAGTAAATTGGTTAAAGTAGGCTAATCCAATTTGCTATTATGGGCCTCACTGAATCACATTGCTTACAATGCTGACTACCAATAATAATTGTTTATTTTACTTATTGCCAATGACTTATCTTGAATGCATATGGAACTGGCATAGACATACCATCTCTTAGATGTATTGGCCAAAGCATGTAGCAACCAACCAAAGCGTTTTCGTTGCTTGACCTGACCTGAATTCATAATATTAGTGATAGTACCGTATGAGTTGAGAGTTCGCAATTGTGTAGAACCTCACTAATTCGTACCTGAAAAACCTGACGTGCTATAGCCAAATTTCGATTTCATATTTGAAATCAGCTCTAAGAACATTTCTAAAGTTTTCAGTAGCAAAAAATATTTTTAGTTGCCTAGTGTAATTTTTTCACAATGTTCAGTGATCCATCCACTTCTCCTTCGTCACAAACAAGACCCGCCTTACGAGCTCCTCTGTTTCCTTCTCTTCTTGGTCTTCTGGCATCTGGAGTTGTTCTACAGTTAGAATCTCTGCACAACTCTTCTGACAGCGCTGGTGAATAAGCTAGTGCCCTGCGCTTAGTTTCTATTCTCACTTCACATGATCGGAGTTTCAGACTACGATAATTTTGACTAAGGGCATAACTGTAAAATAACAATTAGTTTCGAAGTTAGCAGGACATCTGATACAGAGCTTTCTAAATGCGTTGTAAAAGCGCTATCTACTCCCCTTTTCCTTCGTTATTGATGTTAAAGTAGTTAATTTAGAACTGACAGTGCATCAGTAACCAAGCAGCGTTCAGGTATCAAGAAGCTTTAAACGGGTCACAAGCCAAAAGATTTACATAAGGTTTCGACAGTTAGCACCTTGTTCATGGTCCATGAACTTGGTTGCTTTGAGAACGAGGAACGACGACTAGCGACTATATCCGCAGTACACGATACCTTCACCGTCCAAGCTCCATCGTGGAAGGCAGAATATGCAATGTCATAGTAAGCTGATTTGTTTTACATGAGATTAGTAAAGAAATGTCTTTTAATTTGTGTATATTGTACTTCAGTGGATAATAATGCACAGTATTAACGGCGTACCGGTACGTAGAGCCTTTTGTCTTATTGCGGCACTGGTTTTATAGGAACAAATCGTTCACATATTGACCGTTCATGCCTCTTGTCGGACATCTTGATGAACAACGTATTTCTGTTTTCTATACTAATTTCAGAGGCACACACTATTTATAACACTAATGGCACTACATCTTTTGTAAGGACACAAGACTAAGTGGAGACTGTTAATGCCACTGTAATTGCCGCTGATCACTCAAGTAATTCGCACACCCTCGCCTGCAGTGTGTCTTAGGCTTAAGGGACTGTTCTCTGTCCTCTGCTGATCATTCTTTACATCACTACACTGAGCAAACTCATACTTATTCTCTGTTAATCATCTACGTATCTACCCAGATATAAACCTGTATGATCGCCTGCCTGCAATGCTTAAGCCCTTCAAAAACAGAGTTCCTCATTATTGGCCTCCACGAGCAATTATTGCAAAAATGACTTTCCTCCTTCTTCCGTTACTTACTCTTCTCCTGACCGCAATATTGAAATAATCTTCAATAAAAAAACATACCTCTTTCGACCACATCTCCCAGCTTCATCGCACCTGCCAGTATCACATTCATGGACTTCGTCAACTGCGTCCAATACTTGATTAAAAGATCGCCAGTAAAATAGCCGCCTCAATTGTTCAATCTAAATTCGACTACTGTAATTCCCTTTTCTGCAACATCGACTCTTCTCAAATCAAACACCTGCAAAGAGTCCAGAACCCCTTCGCCCGCGCAGTCACCGAAACTCCCAAACACCACCACATAACCTCTGCTCTCAAAGCATTCATATACAAAATTGTATCCTTTACCTGCAACGTCCTTCAAACTCCGCAACCCTCTTACGTTCCCAGCTATTCATCATCCCACCACCCAGAGCTACTCGCTCATCATCATCATCATCGATTCAGATGCTGGAACGGCCTTCCTCCTGCCCTGCGAGCGGCTAACACAGTTGACTCCTTCAAATCTGGACTCAAGACTTATTTGTTCTGTAAAGCCTACCCTGCTGTTAGTTGACTGTGAGGCGCCCTTGTAACGGCATGGCTGTGTTACGGCGCCATATAAATTGTCACTGTTATTATTATTATCATCATCATCATCATCATCATCATCATCATCATCATCATCATCATCATCATCATCATACCTTTCTTTACTTCAGCCTCCAGTATCCTCTTCTCTGAAATTCTGCAACCGCTTCTTAGTCTATGCTGCACCTTTTCTTTGGAAAGGACTCCCAAAAGAGTACTGCCGGTTTACTCATCTTCCTATGTCGCCTGCTAATTTAACCTCTCCTCCGCTTGCACTCTCCTCTGCTAATTTCCACTCACGACTGAAAACCGAACTCTTCAAGCTATCCTGCCCTAATCCAAACCCTGCGCCACCGCACGACCACCATCATCACCGATTGCTTTCTTCTAATATTGAAAGTGGGGACCTTCTTAGCGGGACCTAGGTCCCTTTAGGTCTCCCTTATTGACCATATTACCCTGTTCTTTTGACTATCTTCTTAATGATTTGTCATCTCATTCTTAACTGTTTTCAACATGATTATCCTTGGATGATTTTCTGCTTACATGTATTTTTTTCTTATAATTTGTATTTTGTTTCTTGATTTGATGGTTCAATAAAAATGATTTTGATTTGATTTGATTTGATTTGCTACCATTGCACAACGCTGTCTCCTCGCCTTGACCTCACAGGATTTCTGATCTCTCGGTTACTGAGAACTTGATTTTATATAGCGCCGGTGTATAAGCTGGTCTTCCTGACGCGGCTTTTGTGTGGTGCTGAGAAATATTGAAGATTTACATTTACATTTACAATGTTGAAGCATGTTGGGCTTGTTGGCAGATTTGTGCCTGAAGCCCTACAATACTATATCCTCAAACAGAGCATTATCATTTCGTCTACTGGTATCGCACAAGGCGTTCTTTGTCTTTATGCATAACCGTCTTCGCCGAGTAAATATTTTCTTAGACAATTAATGGCAGTTGGACTGTGGCTTATGCTTACCAAGTTAGACTTCGAATGCTATTATGATGTTTAAAATTCCGCTTCAGGTCGATCTTTGCGCTAGTTTGTTTTGGGCCTGAAATCGAGATGGTGGATATTATGACTTCCTGCTTTCTTCAACACTTTTAGAATTTCCAATATTGCTTCCTGGAAAGTCTTCTTGGTTAAATTATTAATAATTATCCCATCGGGTTGAAAAGGTGTCTCCTTATGGCGCAGTCATAAGTATCTTCCGCACTCAGTGTCGGTGAAACAAGTTTTGTAAATTAGGAGCAAAAGCCATTAATAGGTGGTATAGATTATGATAGTGATTTCCATTTTTCCCTAATGTAGTTAACCATATTTTAATGTAATATTCAATAATATTATCTTTATGACCTTTAAAATTACGGTGAGTTTCTTGTGTAGGTAATTATTATTACGCGTCTTATGTAAATATTTTCGGTTTGCTAGCGTCAGGCGGCACGCAGCCCGGTTGAGATGAAGTACCTGTCTGCAGCTATAACTGTAGATATTGTAGACAATGCATTAGACCCTCACATCGGTTAAGTAGGCATACATCTGAATTAACCACTGGGATATAATTGCACAATAAAGAAAGATTCAAGATTTCATGTTTGGAGCTTATCAGCTTACACATACATCAGAATGTAATCATAATTTCCAATCTTTGGAGTAGAGTGAAGCATATAGACTTAGCTGCGTCTTAGTGTAGTTGAGTTGTGGTCTGCTTATATCTAGGCCTAT
This sequence comes from Aporrectodea caliginosa, assembly GCA_020284085.1. Classification (NCBI taxonomy): domain Eukaryota; kingdom Metazoa; phylum Annelida; class Clitellata; order Crassiclitellata; family Lumbricidae; genus Aporrectodea; species Aporrectodea caliginosa. The sequence goes on from JACEVL010000671.1 coordinate 103,978, forward strand.
AGCTATGAACATCATCTTTGTAAATAGATCTTAATCGCGTGAGATTCGTATCGTTCGAAGGGAAAGCAGGCCATCGAAATAGGCCTCTGTGGATTTACCGTGTTATACCCATGAGGGAGTTTTGTTTAACGACGCTCTGTCATTACAAAGATGGTTACCGAATTTAGGCCTACCGTCTGTTCCACCCCCGCCCCCGTTCTCTGCCCAGACTTGTGAATGGTGTCACCTGAAAAGGCAGTTGCGAAGTTGAAACAATGAATCTCTATGGATTATTCTCGTGACAACGCGGGTGAATCTTACGGTCTCATACACGATTCATTAAGTTTCAATTATCTTGGTTCGTAATTGTGATTCGCTAGGTTCAGGTGAGAAGTTTCAGTCGCCAACAGATAGTTGTTTCGCTGATGTATGCTTTTCATTTAAGATGACGACGGACTATACGGATAAATTGATTGAAACACTTGTATCATGGAGCATCGCTTGCACATGCCAATTGCTTCCAAAGTCGTTTCCTGTTGTTTCCGAAGAAATGCATGACTTAATCCCATCCCGATGCTTTGCAGAAAAACAGTATTCAATCTTATGTGGCAGCGGTGCTGAGTTCTATATCCGACCACTGGTGACAAGCATCACGGACAATGATTTTTTAATAGCCAGAATTGATGAGCTGGCCTTTAGTGGCGAATTTCCAGAATTGCCATGTGATAAGAGTGGGCTAGCTGATACGATCGAGTGCTACAAGATAGAATCATACAATATGTATACAGGTTTTGTTCGACTACGAGTTTTGGGCGAAATGAACTACAATTGGACATATAAAAAGTACATCTTTAAGCATGCAGCTCTTCAAAACACCTACAAGACGCTAAATGTGGGCAGTTTTGCAAGTGAGCATTTCCTTTGTTCACGCATTACATGCCGTTTGCCAAAGAGTGTTAATGGTCCAGCAATCAACTTTCAACCACACCGTGATGATTGTATCGGAACTGATCTCGTCCAAAGCGTGTGGTGCCCTCAGTGGCC